>JANHZT010004013.1:0-10602 GCA_032468215.1 Stegonotus admiraltiensis
ACTCGAACTTGCAGTAATTGCAAGCAGCAGATGTTAATAACAGACTTCCAGTCTGTTGAGCCACCAGAGCTCCACATCCTTTTTCCACATCCTTTCCCACTTCTCTAATTCTATTGTATGATTAAAATTTCTTGCCCATTTAATCATAGTGTCTTTCACTGTTTCCTCTTCCATTTTGTACTGCAATAAAAATTTATATATTTTGCTAATTAATTTTTGATTCTTTCTGTATATAATTTTGTCTAGTTCATTTTGTTCCAATTGTATCTGATTGGTCTTTGTATCCTTTGTATATTTTGATCTGATTTGCAAGTACGTCCACCATTCAACTTCCCTATTCAAATCCTGCTCTAATTCTTGTTTTGTTTTTAGTTTTCCCAATTCGTTCAGTATATCCCTATACCTAATGATTTTAGTCCAATCTAATAAATTTGGGTAGTTTAATGTTTCATTGGGCGAAATCCAATTTGGTATTCTCATATAATGTTGTTTTTTAATTTTGTTCCAAATTAATAATAGTGAGTTTGTTTTTTTTAAAGCATATATTGTAAAATGTTTCCCCAGCTTTTAAAAAATTAGTAGAGTACAAAATATTTTAGTGACACTTTTTTTGTGTGTGCCTTGGAATCAGTGTTGATCCATAAAAATTGTCTGGACATGTCCCTGCAGTTTTCTTCCCAAGATTTTGGAAGTTGCCTTCTTTCTAGGGCTGGGAGAGAGCACCTGACCCAAGGTGAACTAGCAGGCTTCATGCCTAAGGCAGCACTAGAACACATGCTCTTCTAATTTCTAACCTTGTGCCTTAATCACTATACCAGAGTAACTCTTAGGATACCCACATGGTCAAATTTAGATTGTTTTACATTTGTACTAGTCATATTAGTTGTGACTTCTATGCTATCTGTGATTTGAGTTATTTCTTCGTATGTTAGATGGAATCCTTTAGAAGTTTTAATGGCATTACCTATCATAGTGCTTTTTTCTAATTTTTTTCTAAATTTTGTGTTGTGGTCAAACTGAAAATCAATGAAATATATTAATAACATTTGTGTTAATATAGTCTTGTGCTGGTCCAAGGAATGCTTGTAATTATTGTGTGTTCTTGGTCCTTAACCTAGAGTTTTTAGAAAAGCACGTTGACTCCTTATAACAATGTTTAATAATGAGAAAATATTTAGCAATCTGAATTGCAAGTTCAGGCTTTTGTGAAACAGATTGTTACCATGTGTATCCTGAACTACTTTATATAACACTATTTTATATAAATATAAATATAAATATAAATATAAATACAACCTCAGATATGCAGATGATATCACTCTAATGGCAGAAAGTGAAGAGGAACTAAAGAGCCTCTTGATGCATGTGAAGAAGGAGAGTGCAAAAGTTGGCTTGAAACTCAATATTAAGGAAACTAAGATCATGGCACCCGGCCCTCTCAATTCCTGGCAAATAGATGGGGAAGAAATGGAGGTAGTGACAGATTTTATTTTCCTGGGTTCCAAGATCACCGCACATGGGGAAATTAAAAGACGCTCCTGGGGAGGAAAGCTATGGCAAATCTAAACAGCATACTAAAAAGCAGAAACATCACCTTGCTAACAAAAACACATATAGTCAAGGCTATGGTTTTTCCAGTTGCAATGTATGGCTGTAAAAGTTGGACCATAAGAAAGGCTGAATGCCAAAGAATTGAGGCCTTTAAACAATGGTGCTGGAGAAGATTCCTGCGAGTCGCTTGGACTGCAAGGTGATCAAACCAGTCAGTCCTAGAGGAGATCAATCCTGACTGCTCTTTAGAAGGATAGATCCTGAAGATGAAACTCAAATACTTTGGCCACCTAATGAGAAGGAAGGACTCACTGGAGAAGAGCCTAATGCTGTTGTGGCCAGCCAGCGGCCTGCGCAGATCGTGGCTGATCCCGACAATGAGGAGGCTGGTGTGGTGTCGTGCCAGCAGCCTGCACAGCCAGCACTCGCGTCGGACAGCGAGGAGGCCGAAGAGGATGTGATGCCAGAGGCAGAGACTCAGCCAGGACCTTCAGAACCTCTAGAGGCTCCTTCCAGTGGAGAGAGCGAAGTGGAGGAGCGCCTCCTCAGTGCTCGGGCATGCAGGGCTGCCAAAAGGCAGGAGTGGCTACTCAGGAGGAGGAGGTCTACTTGAGAGTAGGGCTTGAGAATTATTGGCCACTCCCTTAGCCTATTTAAGTCACACTCAGCTAGTGCTTTCTTGCTAGAAACAACATCTCATTACTACAGAGCATCTTGGAGAGCGAGCGACTTCTCATATCTGGTTTTCTGGGCTGGTTGCCAACCTTTGTCGGACTTTGTTCTTAATAACTTTGATAAGGACCCTTTGCATGGGAAGCCTGCATTCTTGAAAGAGGTTTGTTTGGAATTAAACAGTGTTTGCGAAGCTTGGTGTGTGTCACATTCTCTGGGAATCCGAAGCTGGGGCAGAACAAATGCTCGGAACAATTGAGGGCAAAAGAAGAAGGAGACGGTAGAGAATGAGGTGGCTGGATGGAGTCACTGAAGCAGTAGTGGTGAGCTTAAATGGACTCCAGAGGATGGTAGAGGACAGGAAGGCCTGGAGGAATGTTGTCCATGGGGTTATGATGGGTTGGACATGACTTCGCAACTAACAACAACAAAATTTTCTATAGACCAAACCTCTCTCTAACAAAGGTTGTTTATTAATCTTTGCTTTGACATTTAGATTAGAACATTCCAGGTTAGTGTTGTATCTTATGGAAATAATGACTGAATTAGCTGGTAGACCACCTCTGTATCATGCAGCCTGTAAAACAAATAGATGATGAGTCTGAACATGATAGATTTTATTATTTAATGCTGTATTATATATAGAATATATCTCTAGGCTATTGATCTTAGACTTTAATACTGTGACTTAATCCTTTAAAATGTGATAACTTTAAATCCATTGAAATGGAATTGCATAGCTAGCTTCTCCCAAGTAATTACTACAGTTCTAGGAACCCCGACAATAATGCTTGTGTGAGTGAGAAATCCTGCTAGGATCACTCTTGTTAGTAAAGTTGAAAAGGAAGAATCAACAAAGGGATGAGAGCTGATGGGGCTGTGCATAAATGAGGGGTTGTTGTTGCTAGTTGCGAAGTCATGTCTGACCCATCACAACCCCATGGACAATGTTCCTCCAGGCCTTCCTGTCCTCTATCATCCTCTGGAGTCCATTTAAGCTCAGGCCTACTGCTTCAGTGACTCCATCCAGCCACCTTGTTCTCCATTGTGGTGGAGATAGCATCCAGGAATGGGTTGTCCTTGTCTGCTAGCTGATTGGACTGAGTCTGTCAGAGCTGTGAGGACACACCTCCTTACCAATGGTCCTCAGCTTTTGACTTAGTCTCAGCTAGGACAGATGTGTTTTTCTTTACTCTTACAATCCAGAATTCCTGGATTCGTCTCACCCACAGCAAACTATTGGCAACAACGGGCTCCTGGTCTTGGCTGGTAGAGCTGCATGACGAGCTTTTAGCTCAATTCTGCTGAGAGCCGTGAAGCGGCGAGTCAGATTGCCAGAAGGCAATTCTGACAGATACCAGCATGAACGAGCTTTGCTTCACGCCGCTGGCCCTGGGGCTCGGTGAAGTGTTGGCCTGGCGCTCCTCATTACTCCGGCTTGGCACAAAGAGCCTTGGCTTGATCCTGCTATAAGTCGAGGGAACGCCCGACTGTCAGGTGAGCCCGGGATCCATCGGACGATGCCCTGCATACTGGACCGCTTCAGACGGCAACCAAAGCCCCTTAGCCTCCAGCAGTTTACAGAGGAATTTGTAGTCCCTGCTCGGCCCCTGGGCATACTCCCTAGCGCCAGGTGTTTGCCGTGCTTTAGCAGCAGTGCCCTATCCCAGGCAAGTCTGCTTGTCGGTGCCCTTACAAAATGACAGATCTGGCAGCCACATCTAGCAGAGAAGCCACTGGCCTGACAGACAGCACAGCTCTCTCATCCCAAGCAGCTTCGAGGCTGAGGTCCACAGGGAAGAGAGCAGCCTCACAGTTTAAAACTATCAAACCGGGCTCCTTGCAGAAGGCCTCCAAGGCCAAGGAGCAAGATGCCAGGTAATGCCAGAAGGGTATAGATCGCCAAGTCACCAAGGGAATGAGAGATGCTGAGTGGAGAGGCAGGGAACAGCTCCAACGAATCGAGCAGGTCAGTTCCCACCCTTTTACCTCACAACCATCGGGATGCCTTGCCTGAAGCATTTGACAGGCTGCCTTCTCAAGCCTGGTCCCCAGATGGTGCCAGAGAGCAGCCTTCTCTTCCAGGCTCTAATCTGCCCAGCAACAGTGATGCATACTTCAGCTCACTGTCAGATTAATTGCCCACAGTAACTGCCTGGGAACAGCCTCCGAGGCAGAGAATTCATTCTATAGAGGCAACTTTCACCCCCACAGTTGCTGGGTTAGATTGCAACTGGGAAAACCATAGCCTTGACTATACGCACTTTTGTTGGCAGGGTGATGTCTCTGCTTTTTAGTATTCTATCTAGAGGGGAGGAAACTCCAAAATCAAATCCAGAAGAGGGCAGTGGTAAACCATTTGTGTATTGCACAATTATTGTGTATTGCAGCCAAGAAAACCACCCAAAATTATACGAGATTGGTGGTATATAAATATGGTAAAGTAAGTAGATAAATACAGCAGCATAGATGAGTTGTATGCGTTTAGGTACAAGATGATGAAATGGGATTACATGGGAACAGCATAGAACGTCTGAAAGTAGATCTGGAAATTATAATGTGGTCAGACCAAAGCCAAAAAGGAGTGTGGTCACTGAAACAATTGAAACATGGGATGTGAGTAGCTGGAGATTGTATCGCTAAGTGGCACAGTCATGGAATGTCATGCTTTATAATCATGTTGCTTAGTGATGGAAATTCCTTTCCCAATTCCTGTTTTAAATAAGGACTACCTACACCCATTTGCCAAGATAAGTCAGTTTTTTAAAAATAACAAATAATAACTTACACAGTGTTGTAACAAAATGTACATTTCAAAACTTGAATACCAAAATGAAACAAGTATTTGCATGCTGTTTAATCATGAAAACACTGATTGGCAAAAATTAGGATGATGATTATGTAGAAAAATAAAATAGAATGACTTGCAAAAGAAAGCAAAGATAGCACCAACAATAATAGATGCCTTGGATGCAATTCCAAAATATCTAGATGCACCATTTGAACAATATCAGCACTGACAAACCAAGGTAAAAGATGGCAAGTGTGATGAATTGTCTCACTCTCTGTCACTGAAGGTCTTAAGTTAAATAAAGAAATTAAATAAAAACATTTAAGACTTGTAAAGGCTGAACAGTTAAATCTAAATATTATTTTAGCCTTTAGGTAACAAAGAACCCTGTTAAAGGTAATTGTCAGTTAATGACCATTTGTAACAACCAAAGTTATAGCAGCACTGAATGAATGGCACTTATTTTCAGTCACGAAAATTATGTCCGTTAAAACATCCCATGGTCATATGATCAAAACTCGAGCACTTGGCAATGTGCCCGTACTTATGAACAACAGGGGCATTTCAACTCCCCACATCTTCCAATCTTCCTCTCAACCCTAGCCTTTTGGGCACCCTGCTCAGTGGTATTCCTCAGTAGCAGTGGTGGCTTCTGTGGTGCTGGAACTGAAGTAGAGGCTGAGGGCCTTCACCAGTTCAGCCAGCAGCCACCATCCCTGGCCCTCTACTTCAGCACAGGTGCTGATCAGATGTGCCTGGCCTGGCCCTTTGTAAGTCAGCTGCTGGCTGCTCTAGCGTAGGGGTCTGCCTACGTGCAGGGATTTTCCTATCTTGATGGCAAACCTCAGATAAGGAAGGTTGCGTGCATGTAGGCCAGGAAATGGCATTAGAAAATAAGACCCTAAATCTGTAAATAAGAGGAGCAAGAGAGGAGGAAATGGGATATGTTAGACTTTAACTATAGATAAACATTATAAGTGCTTAAGCAATGAAGTAAATGTTAACCAGGGAAGTTAAGATTTAAGTTGCCTGGAAAATTGTGTGAACCAATAGGATGCTGACACAAGTACACTGTGGCTGAAGGAACAAACTATATAATGTCATTCTGTAAGACAATAAAACACCACCTATATCCTGAACCCTTCTGTGTGTGGTCATTACAACACTCTAGGCTTTCTTTTCAAGGCTGCATGCCATTCTTTTCAAATTGGGTGCTGCCTTCTCTCAATGCTTGGGAAGGCTTCCTCTCCAAATTGGGCAAAGGTCTGCTGTGAGTGGCAGGCTCTGTGAAGTACAGGGTGGCAGGGACTTTACATGGAGGGAAATATTGATTTCATTAGAGAGTGTGACACAGATTGGCTGTCATATAGAAAAAAACATGCTAATATCTATAGTCAAAAAAGGAAGCAACAAAATATCCTTTTAATAACTTGCTAAGTATGAATCCAATTAATTGTGTAGACATTCTGCCCTTCCCTCATAGTCTCTCTTAATAATCACATATTCAGCTGATTAATTCAAACTTGCAAAATTCCTCTTACCTATTCATCTGAGGTAAATAATTTTGGTTGAGTGTGTAAACTATGTAAGTATATGCTTTATCATCAGTGTTAGAACTAAACAGTGGGCACCAAATTATGTTTATGATACATACATAAATTGCATTCCTAAAAAATATAAATATATTTTCATTTCTTTTTTGTTAATTTCTTTAATTGCATTATTTTAAGACATAGGTATTTCTCACTATATTTTTACATCATTTGATGGAGATGTGTGTGGGTGTGTGTAAGAGTCCAATGTTTTTGATTAGAATTTCTGCTGAAAGTAATGTCACCCGTTAGATTTCAGTCCCATTGATTTATGCTGTTTCTTAGCCTATTCCCCCCAGTAATTTAGACTCATTTTAAGTGATTTCAATAACACATTAAGTATTTGCTAAGTGTACACTTAGGAAATATTTTGATATAACCAGAATAGCTTGCATCATTTCAGATTTAAAATGCAACCCCATCCCAACATTACATGAAAAGATTACAGGTAGACCTTTCTTGTCATAGCTGTTAAATGAATTATTGCATTTGCTTAGTTAGTAACATGGTTGTTAAGTCAATCTGACTTCCCATTGACTTTACTTGTCAAAAGTTGTAAAAGATGATCACATGCACACACAACAAGCATCATAAATATGAGTCAGTTGCCAAACATCTGAATTTTTTGATTACATAACCATGGGGGATGCTGTAACATAAGTGTGAAAATGGTCATGAGTCACTTTTTTCAGTGCCACTGTAACTTTGAACATAACTTCTTGTCTTTAAAGAAACTTGAGGTCAGACACCAGCTATTCACAGAATTTAACCAGAATTGCATTGCAGCAGGAAATAGTTCTTTCCTCAGTTTGAGGCAATCCTCTCCCTTGATAATTGAGTTTTGGAAGGGCTAATTACCCAAAAATGAATAAGTTTGCACGTGCATATAGAAACATATGTGTACACATGTAGAATAAATTTAGAAGTCATGAATAGTGGACGTATTGAGGGAAATTATAGCTCTGTAGCAGAATTACATTCTGCATTTAGATTACAGTATCAGTTTCTCTGACTGAGACTTGAGTTGTCGCCAGTCATGTATAAACAGATGTTGATGTGTGACATAAAATTAAAGCTATATGTGTTTTCCTTAGATTGGATTCTATCATTTTGTTTTAATAGTAGAGAAATCTAAGATGATAACACAAGTTTTTTTAGATATGATATCATAGCAGTATTGCACGATGATTTAGAAAGAAAAATAACACAAACCTTCTTGAAACTGCCCAGGATAAACCCTCGAAGATAAGTAGATCTTATGGTAAATGAATAGTTCATAATATTGAGTATAACCATATTTAAAATACAACTGCTGTGCCAAACTCTTTGAACTCTACAGTTCTGCTGTGCCCTAGCTATGCATTTATATAGTATATTGTATAATAAGGGATATTTTGTAGCTTAAGGGCCATGTTCACTTCAAAGTATTTTCTTTGAAGTATTGTAATGGCATGTAAACATGTTTTTATCACACTTCTTTCACTGCAACTTTTCTTGGTTATTTTGAGAAATGTATTAATTACATAACTGAACAATCCAGATACAAATGAAAGCAAAATCCCATTTGAAGACTACTGTTATGAACTACTACAGTAAGAATGTCATGGAAAAATCTGGCTAAACATGTTTCTTTGTGCAATTGTATTAATCACAGCCATGGCAAATTAAAATAAGGATTTCCTCTTTTGTGATAAGTAAAACCAAGTTTCATATACACTTCTATTCAGGCATAAATCACACAAATTCCATGGATTTTAAGCAGTTTAGGATTGTAGTGTACCCTTACTGCAGTGTAAAGTTTGGTAGACAAACATCTACTTTTTCATTTGTGTGAAACTGAAAAATTAACAGGTAGGTTCCGATCAGAAAAGTATATCATCCATCCATCCATCATCACCGAAAGACCAAATATTAAAAAGAAAAACAATACAGTCAATTATACAGTCAACTATCAGTAAATAACCCAACACCATAATTGTACTGTATAAAATATTTTTCAGGCTAAAATTAACCAAAAGTTTCAAATGTCTGCAGGGGAGTTTGGAGAGTACCTCAGCTTGAATAACACAGTGTGGTTTATCTTCCATCCATGCTTTTCCTTGCATGCCATGCAATATTTACCCCTTATTCAACATAAAATAATAGTTCCTTTGTGTATAATACTGGATGGCTGTATGTTGCATTAAAGCCGTAGCAGTATGCTTCCCCAATCTCATTAACAAGATTTAAAAGGGAATATGCCATTCAGTGGAAAATCACCTATTTTTAATGTTCCACAAAAAGGTATCTATAAGAATGTTTAGTGTAGTTAAAAGTCAAACATATTTCTTTGTGTGATGGGTACCGGTAATTCTTTTCTTACTAACACATACAGTGTTAGTACTTCTGATCAATTAGGCAGGACATGTACTATTAGTTAATCTTTTATTTATTTATTTATTTATTTTTAATTGACAAACATTGCACTGAGAGCTAATAGTACTGACTACCTAGTAAATACAACTTCTTTTCACAGAGTTAACTACAGGGTATTAGAGGAGCTTTCCTTTGCTTATTTCATATAAAAAGCCACAAAGAAGAGGAGTCAAACTATTCTCCAAAGCACCTGTGGGTAGAACAAGAAGCAATGGGTGGAAACTAATCAAGAAGAGAAGCAACTTAGAACTAAGGAGCAATTTCCTGACAGTTAGAACAATTAATCAGTGGACCAACTTGCCTGCAAACTTGTGAATGCTCCAACACTGGAAATTTTTAAGAAGATGTTGGATAACCATTTGTCTGAAGTGGTGTAGGGTTTCCTGCCTGGGCAGGGGGTTGGACTAGAAGATCTCCAAGGTCCCTTCCAACTCTGTTATTCTATTCTATTCTATACCATTGTTGCCATTTTGTGTCCATTCTCATGGAATATTCTTACAATTTTGGATGTATCTGTTGTCCCACAAAGGTTGCATGCTACAATTTATATTAATAGCACAATAAAGAAAACAATGACCTCTTTTTGTTAGATAAAATATAGTGCTTATACTTTAAGAATGAAAATAAAAAGTACATGTGTGAGAAAAGCATACTGTAACTGAAGCAAAATTCAGGATAAAGTTGAGATTGATAATTTTGTGACAATTATTTTTTATGTAATGCAAAATATACTATAACACAATAACTGTATATGTGCCTAGCTTAACACATTTGTGTGAACCAACAGCTGGGTCCCTTAACCCATAAAATTGCAGACATTCTTTTCACATCATTCACTCTTCTAAATTTGCAGTCCTTGGCTGCAGTCCCTTTCTGAAAATTTCTGTTGCAGAGACAGAGAGTGCCAAGACAGAGACTGGCAAGAAAAGCGGGTTTTCTCCCTTTTCTTTGAAGAGCCAATGTTCCTCATTAGCATTTGAGAAGAATAGTTGTAAATAGACATGAAATGATGTGGAGAACTGCATAGTTTTAATATTAATAGTCTGCTCCAGGGACTCTGACTGAGTAAGTGTTACACAATTGTACTAGTGTTACCCGACATCTTGCTGCTGAGTAAAAAACATTTGTTCATTTCTCTCTAGAGAATGTTTATAACTTTATTCCAATAATTGCACAGTAACTGAGATAACTTGTTGCCAAACCAGTTTTCTCTGTACTTGCTCTTGTATTCTTCCATGTGGTATATGCGTTAATGTACCAGGTTAAAACAGTACAAAGTACATTCCTAAATTCACATTGAGACACCTGATTAAAATCAAGTAAATTTATATCTGGTTTACAGCTTTGTGATAGATCCCACATAACACTAAACCAGATAAAGAGTTCAATCTGTACAGTACAGTACTTAGAAATGAAAGGTAACTCTAAAGTGAGAGGTAGCTCTATAAGTCCAGCTGTATTTTGATGCCTCAATATCCTTTTATTTAGAGGTTATGCTTATATTATAATAATAATAATAATAATAATAATTTTATTTCTATACCGCCCTTCTCCCATCAGGGACTCAGGGCGGTGAACAGC
>JANHZT010004013.1:10702-23034 GCA_032468215.1 Stegonotus admiraltiensis
TTCTTCTTATCAAATCCCTATGAAGTGGAGAAAAAAAACTCCTCACAGCACCACGGCCATAACCACGCCCCCGGGTCACTTAACTTGTGAAGGTCTCCTCTTCAGCCTCTCAGCAGTGTGTGCCCCTTGCAGTTCCGTTCGGGCCTCTGTATGTCTCGCCTGGCAGGTTGCCGGCCAAAATGGAGCTTCCGAGGCTGGATCTGGCCCCCAGAAGCTCCATATTATTATTATTATTATTATTATTATTATTATTATTATTATTATTATAATTATATTAAATTTATATGCCACCCACCTCCCGAGGGACTCAGGGCAGTGTACAGAATAAAACAAGCAACAATAAAAATCTAAAAACAATCAATTTAAAACCCCAAGTTAAAAACCCATGACTGATCAAGGAATTTGCTGGAACAGCCAAGTCTTCAGGTCAGCACGAAAAGTGCGGAGGTCGGGGGCTGTCTGCAGCCCAATGGGTAATCCATTCCAGAGGGTCGGTGCAGCCACTGAGAACGCCCTCATCCTGGGGGCCACCAGCCGACATTGTCTGGCTGTTGGCACCCAGAGGAGGGCAACCCTATGTGACCACACTGGGCGGTGGGAGGCTGGCAGGAGGTGGTCCTGCAAGTACCCCAGGCCTGTGCCATGTAGGGCTTTATAGGTGAGAACCATATCATATCAGCTGGCAATGGGCCAGGGGAGGCCTCTGGATGCCCAAACAGAGCTTTTGAGGGGCAGATCTGCCTCAGAACCTCTATTTTAGCTGGAAACATGCTGGGTGAGGCCTCTGGATGCCTGAACGGAGCTTTTGAGAGGTGAATCTGCCCCTCAGAAGCTCCATTTTGGCCAGCAAAGTGCAGAATGAATGTTGTAGACCCTGTGCAGTTGTTTGTAAGGGCAAACAACTGCCATGGTGCTGCAAGATTAGTAGTTTTGGGACTTGTTCGCAAACGCAAGGGGGCACTTATAACATAACTTCGAATGTTCACTAAGGGAATGCTTGTAACCCAGGGATTACCTGTATTCCTTTTTGTTTTCATTATTTGTGAAGAGAGCCCTTTTTTTGAAAAAAAATATTTTTGCCTCAAATATAGGACTGCCTGAGAGCTCTGGTTACATTCAACCCTGAGAATCTCTTGGTGTGCAGAAGTACTCTTACTTATGACTCATAAAAATAGGATTAAATATATAATTTTATATACAATATAAATAATATAATAAACCAATATAAAATAGTAAAATAAAAATAAAATGTATGTGTAATATAAAACAATAAAAAATAATAAAATTTAAGTCTCACCATACAAAGCCAGAGCTGAGAAGACAACAACAGACAGTCAGCAAGTGACACCTTTGCAAAGAAGCTGAAGAAACAGAGGACTACCTGGTTAGCTACAGCAGGAAGATCACACAGACTGGCTACAAACGATGGCATGATAAATTAGCAACAACGGTGCACTGGAAGATCTGCAAGAAATACGATTTGCCCACAAGCAAGAACTGGTAGGACCATAAAATAGAGAAAGTAATAGAAAATGAAGAAGCTAAGTTGCTCTGAGGCTTTAGAATTCAAACAGAAAGACACCTGCTGCATAACACTCCAGACTTAATAATAGTCAATAGGAAAGAGAAAAGAGAAAAGAGTCTGGATAGTGGACATGGCAGTACATGGAGACAGCAGAACAGAAGAGAAGGAACTAGAAATAGAACAATTGTGGCAAAAGAAAGCAAAGGTAGTACCAGTCAGAATAGGTTCCTTGGGTACAGTCCCAAAACAACTGGAGTACTACTTGAATACCATTGGCATTGACAAATTCGCCATCAGTCAATGGCAAAATGTAGAAAAATACATTAAGAACTGTGTTAAACAGATTCACCCTGTGAATCTGCATCAGAGGTGTTATATGAAGTCTAATGCAGATTAATAGCTGAATGTGAAATTGCTAAGGAGTCCCATGAAAGCTGTTCTAAGCTTCATGAAGATAGAGTAAAACATGTGCAACCTTAAAGTATGCATATTTACTTAAAAGAGAGCCCAGTAAATTGAGCAAGATGCTTCTATACAGCCACGATTCTGTTAACAGATTTTGGAAGAGCTGGCTCATTGCCCTTGCTGGAATTCTGGCTAGCTGTCTGACTAGTGTTCCCTTCAGGGGAGCACAAAAATTGGATTCAGCCAGTGTACCATTCTTCTTTTGCATTGTATTTTTTTCTATTACATTTACTCAGAGGGTGAGCAAAACCACCCCTCTCCTCAATATTAAAAGAATCACCATGATGTTTTGGCAATTTACCAGGCACAAGAGAGGGAGAGCCAAGGAAATGGGAGGCAGGACAAGGTGGGAATGTCTACCAGTGAATAACTACTGATTCCAAAGCTCCATTGTGTGATCCCATCTGTGGTGCATCAGAAATCACAAGTTAATTGGTTCTGCTCCCAGTGGGAACCTGGGCATGCAGATGCAGAGCTGAATGGAGAACAGCACAAATGCCATGTGTGGAAGCCCTTATTGTCAATATAGGGTGCATAAGAATGCATCCTACTGTTCTGTCACTCATAAACTTCTATGATATCTTGTTTTCAATTAAGTTGAAACTGATTTGGGCACACGGAATTGTTTATATTGTTTTCAAGTGCACTTACTTACTAAATCGCCGATGGAAACAAGAGATGGTATGCTGTTGTACCCAAGGAAAACAAACTTTGGATATTCCACACTAATAAACAGCACATGTGTTCACCACAAACATATTTTAGTAGAGTTTAATAGTTATCAACCTTCAGCTGGCACTTTAGGGGCACAACAGCAAAACACATACTCTCATATTAACAGAATACCAACTGTATACTTCATTTGCCGGCCATCTCAAAGTCATCCAAGTTAAATAAAACCTTAAGAATGTGAAACACATAAAACTATAGCTGCTTCCCTCAGTGGCTGGTGACACTGTAATGAGAACTGGCTAAGTTGATGATTCTCACTCCTTGGGTTGGATAGCATTGCACCTTTCATAATTGGCTTGAGTGTATCCGGTTATATCAAAGTGCTTTCATGTGAAAACACAAAAAAAGCTCTGTTCAGGCTACTTTGCACCCTCTGTTGTAACTGAGCAGCCATCATTAAAGCCATTTCTGTTTTATTTTCCTGTGAGTAATTCTGCAAACCGGGGGGGGGTGGGGGAGAGAAGCGACTTTGTATTTCAGTACATTTGGTTTAGCCAAGAGGGTTATTCACTGCTGCTTTGTTCTTTGAAGCAAACTAGAAAACTCAGATTAATAGGTTGTTTATTCTTCACCATGTTCCTGGAATCAAAGGAACTGGGTTGTATTATTAAGGAAGTTGTGTGTGGCAGGCCTGGAACTTTCCTCACTGAACTCCGGAGGAAGAAAAAATATTGCTTTTCATCCTTTACTCATTACAGAGACTGAAACAGGAGCACTCTTAGATGCAGTATCATGTAGTGTTGCATTAAGCTTCTCTCTAGTGCAGCTTTAACAGATGCTAATGAGGAACGCTAGTTGAGGTCAGGAAATTTTTGGAAGAGAGACTGAGGCCAATGTAAAGCATGATAGGATGTCTCAATCAGTTTCTGAATGCTCACTGCTGAATTTGCCTTATCCACCTATGTTCTGCACATAGAAGCAATCATTTTTCTCTCCAATTATTTTATGTCTTTTTAGTAGATTATATTTCCAGATATCCTGGCATTGGAATTCAAATATTAAATGACAGATTGGAGTTGAGAATCACAGTACTGCATATCGTATGCAGCACTGTAAAGGAAATGGTGCTTTAGTAATTAATTTTTTTTGTTAATCTCATCCTTACTACAAAATATTTAAATGGAAACACTACTTACAAAGGTTCAGTAGCTTCAAAAATCATGCTAAATTCTCAGAAGTAATTCCTTATATGCTTAAGGACTATAATATTCCCAAACCAGTTTGCATACTCATTTGCAAGCATCTGAATCAGATTGTTGTCTTTCAATTTATTTTGGCTGACAATGGATTTCCAATATTTTGGTCTTAGATGCTAACATTTGGAACTTTTAAAAATAAACATTTTTTTATTTTGTCTCCTGAGAACCTTTGCATGTCTGTTATGAAATTTCTCTATGTTACACATACTCATGAATGTCTGATCAGCCAGAATATTAACTAAGTGTATTGAAACTTATTATTAAGTCACTGTACTTCATACATTGCAAGCAAAGATTATTAGTTGTGGTCATGCCATTTTTGCAGCTTAGTTGTTTGCTACTTCTGATATTTTAAAGAATTATTTTTTTTTCAGGGAATTATATCATTTCTTCAAAACTATGACATGATGACATACTGAAAAATCACTACATCAGTTCCATATAACATTTAGCTTATAATAACACAGTTTCCATTCCTTAACTTTAAAAAGGTCAAAATATTGCTGTTATTCCTTTTCTCTTGTTTTATACTTTGTGATTAAACTATGAAATATTAGTAAATGTATAATCACAAATGTACAATTTACAGTTAGCTCATAGAGATATTTTCCAAGTACTTGTACTTGGAACTAGGACTGGGGAGATCAAAGTTCAAAAGTTGATCCATGGATAGTATCGTTGGGCCGGTGACTCTCTTTCAGCTGAACTTTATCCTCGTAAAGATATGGGAAAAATTGGGAAAATGAAATACTGTACATACCACCTTGAGCTTCTGGAAAAGTAATGGGATAAGTGAGTGGAACTTGTTTTTTTATTTGTTCAGTAGCAAAGAGACTACATAATGGCATCATCAGTGGCATGTATATCTAACATTATTGCACAGTTTTAGAAAAAAGATTACAGAAGAATTTTTAAAAAGGATACTTATTAAAATAATTGGATTTCTTAGTTTATATCTGTATGAACTACAGTAGATATACAGATATGTATAAACAAACAGGATTCATGTGGATTTTTTTTCTCCTATTGGAAACATACATCACAAGCTACATGGATACTAGCTTTTGATCAAGTTGTATTTTTTCTGTACCCACCTTTCTGTTATCTCATTGTTCAGGCAAACTGTCTGCCTTCTTTTCCCCTTTATTGTTACTTGAGTTGGTAAAACATTAGTTTGCACTTTTAAAATCTATTGTATTTAAAAAAAACAAACCTTGAAAAATTGCTGTATCTGAAATCAAGGCATAAAAAGAGCCCACATGATCCAGTGGTTAAGTGCAGTATTGCAGACAAACTCTGTCCACAGCCTGCAGTTTGATCCTAATGAGGCTCAAGGTTGTCTCAGCCTTCCATCTTCGTGAGGTTGGTAAAATGAGGATCCAAATTGTTGGGGGCAATATGCAAATAGTGCTCACATTGTAAACCAGTCAGAGAGTGCTGTAAAGTGCTGTGGGACAGCATATAACCTAAATGCTATTGCTATTTCTATGACGTTATGGAAGCATAAGAGCCAATTAAGCATTGATGTTTAGAACCAGCTGGTAGATCCAATTCTCTTCAGTCAACCCTACACAGTTTACATTTTCCAAACCATTTCAGTTTACATTTAAAAGGTTTCAGAATATTTCTGAGCAGACCTTACCCTTTTCACATTTGCGCTAAATTTCATGATGCAAAAATAATGAATATTGTTGGTATTTGTAAAATCTGAAGCTTCCTGAGAAAGTCACCCAATCACTATTCATCATGCCAGTATCCAAGCTGTACAATAGTCTAACATCTTTTGTATCCATATCTTGGTTGTTTCTCCAGTATATTACACTGTGATTATATAGGCATCCCTTCATCCATCCTTCTCCCACATTCTTCTGTTTGTGTACATATATTTGGTGGTTTGGAGAAGCAAAAACCTTAATGAGAGGTTATGCTGAGGAAAATTCTATTGAAATATGTAAGTGTATAACATTCATTGTTCCATGATGATTTTACAGTTAATTTTTAATGAACATTAGAACATTGTGTTTGAAACTCCTTTTGGGAACTTTTCTGGTGAGTAGGCAAATAAAGGAAACATTCATAAACACCAGAACATGGTATTTCCATTATCAAAAGCTTAAATCACACTTGGGGAAGAGAAAGAAAGAAAATGGATGGCAAATAATACCCTGGTTTCAGATGAAATAAAATGCTGAAGCTGAGGTTAAACATGGGAAGCAAAATGTGCGGTCAGAAAGCCTTCCAATGGAAACAGAAATTCTTGGTAGCAGAAAAATGTCAATAACTTTTCCACCATCAGAGATTTTAGAAGGACTTTTGCAGATTAGCTGTGGGTTCTTTTGTAATTTTATTTGCTTGTTTTGGTAGGGGATATGAGGAAAGAGTGAAGGAACAAATAGGACAGCTTTGGTGTCATCGTGACCAGTAGATGGAGCATTCTGCGGTCAGATTTATAAAGGTGTTTGAAAGGGTTGTAAAACAGACTTGGAAGGAATGAGTATAGTTGCATATTAGACAATTGTATTGTGCTTTTAAGTCATCCCATGACACAAATTGTTTTTACTCATACCTTCTAAAAACAATCTGTTGAATTTCTATTTCCCCTTATCTACTCCCCTAAATCTGTATATTGATTTAAATGTTGTCATGAAAATAATCCAAACATTCTTAATTTGCCCTCACAAATCATTCAAATTAATTATTTTAATTTATTTTCTACTGATCAAGATCCTCAAAGTCTAGTATATCAGTTTCCTTCAGTCGATTACCATTATTACAGAAATATACAAACAACAGAGGAAGAATCTGAAAAAAATCTATCTAGGCTATGCCAGCAAATTAGGACAACAACATATATTGGGAAGAGGTAAGTGTACATCCCAGTATCAGAGAAAGGAGACTTAATATGTCCAAACGTAATATGTCCAAACTAATATGTCCAATACAATAGCCTTACTTTCACTTGATAGCAAAATAATCCTGATGATCACCCAGACCAGATTAGAGTCCTACATGTAGAATGAAATGTCTGATGTTCAAATTGGCTTTAAAAAGGCCAAGGAGCAAGAGATATTCTGTATTATTAAAGAAAGCTAAATGTATGTTCAAAAGCTTAAAATATGTACAAAATAATTCAGTGTTTGCTTCATGAATTATGGGGAAAAATTAATTGTGTTGATCATGTCACATTGTGGATCATACTTAGAGAATTGGAATTCCAGTATATCTCACTGTCCTCATGTAACAGCTACAAGTCAGGTGGTCACATGGCAAAACAGACTTGCTATAGGTTGACAAAAGAGTGAGGCAAGGCTATATGCTGTATCCTTATTTATTCAACTTCTTTGTGGAATATATATTGAGGAAGACTGGATTGGAAGAAGATCGTATGGTTTTAAAACTGAATATAGAAATAACCTACACTGTGCTGATGACACTACTTTTGATACTTGAAAATGGAAAAGAACTTCAAAGTCTACTAAGAAAGGGAAGGAGCACAATGAAAAAAATGGGACTAAATTAAATATAGAGAAGACTAAACTAATGACAAGTATAACAACCATCTTTAGAACTGACAGTAAATATACTGAAGTGGACAGTAGCTCTGTTGGTCAGTTCATAGGACCAATTATCAATAGTAAAGAAGACAAGCAAGCAACAACAATGCTTTGGATTTGCACTTGGTCTAGTAGCCATGAAGCCTTAGAAAAGATATTCAGATGTTAGGACATATTATACCAACAAAGTTCAGAATTGGGCAAGTAGTGGTTTCTCCATTCTCTTCCACAGAATCAAGTTTTAGTTTTGAAGCAGGATAATAAGAAATATTAATGCTTTTCAATATTGCTGTTGGAAAAGACTTCTGAGAAAACCATGAGTAGCGAAAAAAACAAAACAAATAAATAGAACATAAAAATTCAGAGTTCCCATTAAAACACAAATGACCAGATTAAAATTATCCTGTTTGAACACATTATGTGAACACCTAGCTCTGTTGAGAAGTCTATAATGCTAGTAAAGATAGAAGGTGAATGAACTCAATTAAAGTAAAAATGAGTGCATTTTGGAAAATTGGAAGACAAATTTTCCTGGAGAAAATTTCTCTAGGTAGTTTCTAAAAGTCAGCATCGATTTGATGGCTCATAATCATGTTATTTAGTTGAATAACTTATATTATCTTCCTCATAAATCAGTTGTGAATGACTAATATGGAGTATGCAATAAAATTACAGTAACATCTGAAGGTGGTCGCGTCAGTAACTGAACAAGTCTATACTTGTCTATATTTCTTGTTTTTTAATGTAGTTATGTCAAAACAGAAGATGGCATTTTGAGCTAAGTTTATATACCTGCCAGCCTCAATAATTTGCAATGATAAATTATTTTTCAGTGACATTGTATGAAAAAGAAAAGTCATTTCCCATTTATGAGGGAACCATTTCTTTTTCCATATTGTTATCATTCCACAGGATATGGAAATGACACCATTTCACAGTCTACACAATAACATGTAAAGTTTTGCCCTATGCAGATATAATTTCTCTGATTTGCCTTTGGCTTACTTATTTTAAATACAAGGAAGATTGATAGAGTGGGGTCTATGTCTTAATTTTTTTTTGTGTTGTACCAAATACATAAACATTGAATGCCTTTACAGGAAGCTGTTGAGTTACTAGACATTCTGCTAGAAAAGAAAATGTCTGGTGATACTCTTTGTAAGCTTGTTCCTTATAACATTTCACCATGGATTTTTTATTGCATTTATATTGATGTATGCGAATCATAAAGAGTGTTTGTAATTGCAGTGGAATATAAAACAAATCAGATGAATCAATTAGTCAGCCTATAATGTCTTAATGCATTTATGTGCATCTTAATGTGATGCTTTCAGATGAATATAATAGAAGTCCCAGCATTATTATTCTGATTGAAACAAAATAATTAGGGATTTCCGTAAAAGAGAGTTAATTGGTTTTAACTTAGTTTTGCTCATATATGAAAAGGTATCCTTATTTTTAGAATCTATCTGCCAAATTTGGTGTAAAGAATTTTATTTCCTCTCTTGTGCCTCTGATCATTCTTTTTCATCTGTTCCAGGAACACATCTTTTCTTAGATTCTGAACTGTTAATTTCTCGAAAAGGCTATTTCATTCAATATAGGTTTTGCATGTGCAAAGGAAGTTTGCTTTTTCCTTTTCTTAGTCTAATGTAAACAAATAGGAAATCATGGTTGCTTCATAGCAAATCAGTTTGGTAAATAAAGTGTCAGAGGAACTTCGGTTTGTGATGTAGGATAATAACCTGCTGTTTAATGGAAAAAGTTTACACTGGGCACATAAAGCCTTTCAGCATGTTTAAATAGTTCTGTGGATCCTACCTCCATGTAGAAAGTTATACTTCCCCTCCCCAGAAAGAGACTGAGTTTGTGATGAAGTCTAGGGGAAGGAGAAGAGGCAAAGGAACAGGCTTCTTCCCTCAGTCTTCCTTGGCTGCTACAACATCTTTTCCTCATGTTCAGTTTGTACTCCAGGAGGACTCATATTGTAGATACTTGTCATATACTCTGAGTCAGCGCTTCTATTTGTTACTGTTGAACATTATGCTGGTGTATCTGTTTTTTGGAAATTTTTCTGTAAATCCATTCATTTGTGTGGGAGTATGAACGGATTTCCAGAAAAATTGCAGACTATAGGAATCATTTGTGCTTCAAATGCAGATGCAGACAACACAGACTCATCCCCAACAGTCTGCACCTGTGTTCAACAGTGAAGGGACAGTCACACAGGGCAGAAAACATCTTGCAGAGGGTTTTATGACAGTGCTTTTCCATAGTGTTTTAGAGGAGTTACATTTGGTGTTCATAGTGCTTTGCTGTTTTCAGTAAAGCCAGATGTATCTTTGATTAATAAGGAAAATGAGGAAATGCATAAAGCTACTGAAGAATCCAGACACAAAATCTGGACTACTTCTACTATTTTGTGAAGAGAGACTGATTGTAGGACAGAAGTCAGGAACTTTTCCACAGAAAAGTTAATTTCCTTGGATATTTGCTTGATTTCCCCTTCCGGAGCATGCCAGTATTAATGCTGCTGGGCATGCCAGTTAATTTTGCAGTTTATAGCCCTTATAATTGTTGCCTGACCTGCTGGCCTTCCATAATTTTTTAAAAAACTGCTTTTCCTTCAGGCATTGGGGCCAGGTGGTTAAGTGAAGCTATTTTTTGGCTGTCTTCTTATAAGAGGGAAGGGACTTATTTGGACCTTGGGTGCTTTATATATTGATTGTTATTATATTTGTCTTTGGGGTTTTTGTTTAATTGTTTTGGATCACATTTTATTTTATTAACTAGCTGCCCAGAGTTCCTGCAACTAAATGAGTAACCATATAAATCATGTGTATGAATATGTCAATAAATAGAGAGTTATAACATTTGGCTACAATATTTTTTTGGTAGATTTGTTTCTCTGTTACAGGGGTGGGTAATGATGACCCTTTTATGACTTGGCCCTTTTATGAGCCATGCTGGTTCAGGAATTCTGGGAGGTGAAGTCTATAAGTTGTCAAGGCGCAGAGATGGTATTCAGCAGGTTCTGACCAGTTCTGGAGAACCGGTAGCTGAAATTTTGAGTAGTTCGGAGAACCGATAAATACCACCTCTGACTGGCCCCACCCCCATCTATTCTCTGGCTCCTGAGTCCCAGCTGATCAGGAGGAAATGGAGATTTTGCAGTAACCTTCCCTTTCCAAGCCCACCAAGCCATGCCCACAGAACCAGTAGTAAAAAAAAATTGAATCTCACCACTGTCAAGGGGCCATCGTTCCCCACCTCTGCTCTATGGAATCCCATCCTCACAAACATTTGAGATTCTGGTTCTTCATTTTTCCACTGCCATTTATTCTGATTAGAATCCAGTCCAGCCCTTGTTGTTCCTATGTAATGGTACATAGGAAAATAATGGTATACTAGCCTTCAGATTCTTTACTGCAACAGTTCTTGTATTATATTTTGATTTTAAATAGATGCTGACTCATCTTACAAAGAGATACCTGGGAGATTTTAATTTGTTTGTCTGTGTAAGAAAATATTGTTCTATTTGGTGATTCCTGATTTCAGCCCAGGGCTGCTGTTCCAAACTAATAGTCTTTACTCTCAAGGGCTATAGGAAGCTTTATGATAAAACTACAGCACATAAATGATTCTTAAGCTTTTCCTTAAATGTCCCTGATCAAAAACCATTATCTTTTTGCCAAACCCTAGTATGCAGATTTGTTTCAGGTGTCAGATGCTTTACCATGGGACATGCTGCAAATGCTGCCATGAATGCAAGGTATTGTCATCAGATTAGACATTCCTTATCATTCTTTATATCCTCTTTAAAAATATATATTTTAAATGTATTTACTTTGTTTTTAATATACAGTAGGTAGTCCTTGAAATTAAGCCCAGAATTTATATTGCTAAGCAAGGCAATTAAGTGACTTTTGCCCTATTTTACAATCTTTCTTGTCATAGTTATTAAGCAAATCATTGCAGTTGTTAAGTTAGTAGCACAGTTGTTAAGTGAATCTGACTTTGCTTGTTGGAAAGTCACAAAAATTGATCATATGAACCTGGGATACTGCAACCGTCATAATATGAGTCAGTTGCCAAGCATCTGAATTTTGTTCATGAGACTACGGGGATACTACAATGGCTGAAATTTGAAAAATGTTCATAAGTCACTTTTTTAGTGCCATTGTAACTTTGAATGGTCACTAAATGAATTGTTGTAAGCTGAGGACTACCTATATTGCAGAGAGGCAAGGCGTGAGTTTTGCCACCTCCTTGAGGGAATTTTTTTGGTTATTCTGTTTTTCAAATTACTTTTGTATCCATCTTTTGAATTTTTCCTTTATATATATATCAATTTTTATTGCAAACTTTTGGTTCCTCCCCCGCCCCAAAATACATATTTTATGAACAAAGTGTTGTCCGGATCATTCTTGTGTATCCATTCATATACATAATCCATTTTACATCAAATTCTGTTTCCAATTTCAGCCAATATTCTATTTCCATACTTCTTTATCTTCTTATTTTCTTCTTAATACATAAACAATAACACTAATTGCCCTTAATTCCTAATCTTTTACAATAACATCAATTAATTATTTTATTTCTCCATTGCTAGATATATTTCTCAAATTCACCATCCCACTTTTTAACATTTCAACTTTGTCTCTTGGTTTAAATTGTCTTCAAAATTAAACCAAATTGCCATTTCACATTCCATCTGCTGTTCTGTTTTACTATGAACAATATACATCATCATATTCAAATCTTGCATAAAAACACTTTATTTATTTATTTATTTATTTGATTTGATTTATATACCGCCATTCTCCTGAAGGACTCAGGGCGGTGAACAGTCAA
>JANHZT010004013.1:94079-107937 GCA_032468215.1 Stegonotus admiraltiensis
GCCGGTTCTCCAAACTACTCAAAATTTCTGCTACTGGTTCTCCAGAACCTGTCAGAACCTGCTGGATTTCACCCCTGCGTATCTAGTTTAAACTGGGATTCTGTGAGGCAAGGAGGAAGCTTAGCATAAGACTGCTCACAAGGATGAGATGAACAGCTGATGAAAATAATATTGTGCTTGAACTTTACTGTAATATATGCCCTCCCACTGAAAACCCACCTGCTTTGGCTTTAAGTTTTCCAATGTATTTGGTAAGGGAGGTATTTTTTGTGTCAGAATTAAACAATGGCACTCACCGTTTTCTGTCCTATGCTTCCTCAGTTATGTAGATAGCTTTCAAACTTGGATTATAAACCAAAGTTCAACCAACAAGCTTTCAATGTTTTGGCAGAGATATCTCAAGCAGGGAAACGAGCTTTCAAGTGGTGTGCTCTCCTTCTTGGCACAAGGCCCTTAGGGATACAAATCCATTATGACCCTTCCACCAGGCATTTGGAAGGCCGGGTGGATATGGGTGCTGGGAGTGATTATGCTGATGAGATACCACCACCACCAGAAGCCCTGTTGTTAGATTTCAAGGTCAATGGATTATACCACTTGACTTCTTCCTCATCACCTTTTAAGAGATAATATACAGGCCCTGCTCGTGCACTAATGTATCCTCAAACTGTATGACATCAGTGTGCAAGTAATCTCTGTGACATCCGATGTCACATAGCCTAATATAGATACAACCAAGCAACTGGGAGTGAAGGTAGATGGATCCACTGTCAAGGCTACTTTCCTTCATTCAGCCACCCCGACACTGGAAATTACATATTACAGTACTTTGACCCCAGCCATTTGTTATCCCTGATTCACAACTTGTTAGAAGCTTATGGCAATTTTCAAATGAGTGGGCAAAACTGTCAGCTGGGAGTGTATTCTGCCTCTTGGTGCTCTGAAGGAAAAGGGTGTGCCAAGCTGGAGCCAACAGGCAGGAGCAGCAGATATGGGGAAATGGCATAAGGCAAGTATTTAGTCAAGGTACAGTTCAAATCCTGCATTTTGCAGCCAGACTAGGCCTGCCTCACTTTTGTGGTCATGAAGCCACCATCTTCAGTGAATGCTGTTTTTGATGCACGCAGCAGCTGCAACACCCATGGAGGGGGCCTCAGAGCATCACTGTCCCTCACCAATGCTGACACTTTTAACAGCCTCTGCAATGAATATGAGAACCTGCTTCACAAACTATGCACAGCTATTGGGGAGCTACTGTGGCTAAGCAAGCATCACTGGGGATTTCCTGGTTTTCTATTGAACTTGCGCAGCCTTCAGTGGATGATGCAAAAACTCATCTACTGGCAGAAGACAAACCCATTGTTTATCTGCTCCCTGGTTGTTGGAATCTGGATCCCTTGGAGTGGTGTAGGGGGGCCATAAGGCAGGCATGCGGCCACAAAGAGATTACCACCCTAGGGGAAAATCCAAAGTGCATATAAGCTTATCTTGAACAGAGATGTTTCCAGTCTGAGCCTTGACCCATCCAACCTACTAGACATATCTTTATACAGACGAAGTAGTTTACAGTTGCAAGCCTCTTAGCTTCTGGGTAAATATGGCAGTTGCCCTGGGGTTCAAAGCTTCTCCAAAAGATGGACAGTGTCATCCCCAGTCTTTCAGGCAGAACCGGAGAAGGATATAGCTACTTCTATTGCTTGTGCAGTTCTGACTGCTACCAGTCCTGCCCTGTGCTGAGTGTTGTGCTGCACTCTTGAGCCCTTGTAAAGAACTGCTTATAGGCAGTGCATTGATGTGTCAAAGAGCCGGGGAAATGACCACCTCCCATCAAAGTCTGTACAGAGAGTGATTCACAGACCCAAGCAAGTAACTGGCCTGTCTCCCTGATACTTCCAAGGCTCCAGCCTGGTGGTGGAATTTAATTTGTTTTACTACCGGTTCTGTGGGCATGGCTTGGTGGGCGTGGTATGGTGTGGTTTGGTGGGTATGGCAGGGGAAGGATATTGCAAAATCTCCATTCCCACCCCACTCCTGGGAAAAGGATATTGCAAAATCTCCATTCCCACCCCAGTCTGGGCTAGCCAGAGGTGGTATTTACCGGTTCTCTGAACTACTCAAAATTTCTGCTACCGGTTCTTCGAACTACTCAAAATTTCCATTACCGGTTCTCCAGAACCTGTCAGAACCTGCTGGATTTCACCCCTGCATATCTAGTTCTGCAAGCTTAAACTGGGAATCTGTGAGGCAAGGAGGAAGCTTAGCATAGGACTGCTCACAAGGATGAGATGAACAGTTGATGAAAATAATATTGTGCTTGAACTTTACTGTAATAGATGCCCTCTCACGAAAAACCCACCAGCTTGGGCTTTAAGCTTTCCAATATATTTGGCAAGGGAGGTCAGCCAGAGGTGGTATTTGCTGGTTCTCCGAACTACTCAAAATTTCCACTACCAGTTCTCCAGAACCTGTCAGAACCTGCTGAATAGCACCCCTGCTCCAGCCCATCTGATTGCTTAGCACAAGAGTTGGCTATATTGGAATATGTGAATATGTGAGTGAAGGAACCTAATATTTTCTCATCCCTGAACAATCATCCCTTTGAAAGCAGTTCTCTGGTTTCCAACCATTATGTCATTCTGCTGCAGCAACTTGTGCAAACCTCCTTACAGCTGTGGTTTCAAGGTACAGCAAGAAGCACAGACTATGCCTTTGATTCGTGACTCTGTGAAAGAGATGAACAATAAACAGAGCAGAGAAGTTGCCAACAGCAGCAGCAGGAGTTGGCCCAAGGATCTACTCGGGCTCATGAAATGGTACAAGGCCCTCTGAAGGAGATAGGATGGAATTAGAAAGCATATAATGCATAGGAAATTCTGAGGTAGCCTGATGATTAAAAAAAACCCATGGCGATCAAAGCTGAAACTATGAAGAGCCTTTCTAAAACCAATCCTTCAAACAAAATGCCATGTTTGGTATTTGAAGAATGTAATTACAAGGCTTACAGCTTAAGAGATTCTGTCATTCAGTCAGAGATTACTATATGGTCACGAGGCAAGCATTTTCTTCTCTTAGTAGCCTCTTTGTATCATATTATTGTGACCTTTTGCAGGTTTAGCATGGAAATGACAGCTTGAGAGTTTAAAATGGGTGATTGTTTAGGAATGAAAAAGCGAACAGCCCATCCTGATCACAGGGTTCAAGGTGAAACCTTGCCTCCTGATCTTTGATGAAGAGGGAAGTGACCTTTGGATTTTGTAAGATGACCTTTGAGTTTATGTCAGGGTTTTTTTTATACTTTTGTTTTTTGGCGTCAAAATTCTATTAAGGTATGTTTTACTGTAGCACTGCTATTTATCAGCCTGGAATCAATGACCCAGAAGGAAGAATGTCAATGATTGTTCAGAAGTATGGAACAAGCTTCCCCTCAAGTCAGAAATGAAACTTGATCCTTGCAGCTTGTCCAGCAGCTCCAGAAAATATGCTTCTATTTATTGAAGTGTGGCAGCCTCCCCATGGGCACCCAGAATTTTGGTAAACAACAAACACATTTTACATATAAGGAAATCATTGAAATCACGTTTATGCAGCATAACTGCTAGCAGGAATAGGGATATTCCTGATGTAAATATTTAGTTTCTATCAAAGCACAGATCAAGGAATTTATTTTTAGGCACCGCTGAGCAAAATCTGAATTACACAGAGATCTTAATGAGAGATACTGTGTATCTCTCATTAAAGGATTTTGGTGAACCTTTGGGGAGACTAGTTTTTAAAAAGTGGTTCTAATTTTTCTCTTGCAAGATTTTCCTTCTTTACCCGCCCCACGCCAACCTTGCAGTAACAAAGCTGAGGCAGCAGCCCAAATTAGAGCACAGATCATCTGACATTGGTGTTGATTGTGGGGAAGCAAAGTCCAGCACCAAGTATGGAGGCCTTGAGACAGGTCAGCAAACAAGACAGGAATGCAAGATTATTTGTTCCAACAGCTGTGCTTTTAGGATTTTGGCAGACTTGCACGTGTGGCAAAATTTCAGTGATGTAATTTAATGTGTCAGCAGGGCAGGCATAGACTATAGCAAGTGGTCTGGACAACTTTGGGCAAGACTGCAGCGGCCTCAAGCTGAAGCAGTTTGCTGGCAACTAGTATCAGTGAAATATTATCTGAGTCTGTATGAAGGGGTTGAGTTCCAGACTTCAAATTGGTACGTGCTCCGGAGTGCCATAGCTTCATTGGAGTCAGCACAACTGAACATTTTCCCCAGTCAGGTACAAAAACTGCCCCAAGATTCACAAATGCTTTCATCCAGCTGGGGACAGCCACATGTCCAGCTGACGTAAGTCAATCAGCAGAGACCTGTGTTTCTTCAATGATCTAGCTAATCAAGTTGCCTTAACTGAAGAATATCAATATCGATACTCAATGTAAAGCTAATTGCTCCCTAATAAGCATTTTTGTGTTGCTTATTCTTATTCTTATCCTACATGAATTTTCCTATTCAATCTCTTAGTAAACAACTTAGAATGGAGCTGGATTGGGGGAGGAGAGAGGGAGGGAGGAAAGGAAGGAAGGGAGGATCAGAATGTCAAAAAGGGCAAAGCCAGAAGTGTCTATGAGAACTTACTGTGGCTAACTCACTGCTCCTATCTCGCCATGGCCAACTCACCATGGCCAACTCAGCGATCTCGCCACAGCCAACTCGCTGCCAGGACAATCCACGTAGGATAACTCAACGCGATAAATGTTATACGCCACTGCTTCTTCTACATTATTTCCATTTCTGTCAATGGAAATAATGTCAAAGAAAAAGCAGCAGATAATATTTATCGCATTGATTTATCCCACATAGAATTGTTCTACAGAAAGTTGTCCCACAGAAAGTTGGCCACGGTGAATTGGCAGCAGCAAGATGGCCACCGCGAGATCATTGCATTGGGTTAGCTGTGGTGAATTGGCCGTGACAAGCTGTCTCATTTCAAAGCCAGAATGTCAAACTGAACTGGAATATTAAAACTAAGGTTTTGCTGAAAAGCTGAATTATTCCTTAATAATAGGACTAACCACATCTGTGATACAAAAATCCAGACAGTAGATAGAATTAGTGACTTGAGGGTTTTCTGTTTCTCTTTATTATCATCTGGGGTTTTACATCCCTGATATAAAAATAATCCAACCAGAACTTGCTCATTTGGTTTCACTTAAAAGTTTCTAAATTGTCAAGTTTGAATATGAATATATTCAAATCATTTGCTGCATTTCATTAGGGATGTAGAGAAGGTTACATATTTTAAATTATATTTGAAATCATGAAGGCAAATACTGTATTATTTGATCCAGTGTTTACATTTAAAAGCAATTATTATTTAAATAATTCAGAAAAAAATGCTTAAAATGAATTCACTATCTTACAGTACATAATTATGCTTGAATAACTTATCCCTCAACTATGACACTAGGTCAAAATTTAACTTCCTAATATTGGGTGTGGGGAGTATAATAGCTTGCATGGCTTGTGCTAACTTGTGCCAGTAATGAAGGGCATTCAGTTATGATGGCTCTATAATTTTGATCCAAGAGTAGTAATTTTAAATTATTCTTCCAAATTTGCTTTTAAAGCAATAGCTAGGAAGACAATGTTGAATTGACTGTGATTATGTGGAATTTTCTACTCCACCCAACCCCAAATAGATACTTTGCCTCTTTACAGAATCCTTTCTTTTCCATTCTTCTGCAGTACACAGGAGATTCAGAAAATGTTACATTTCTTTATTAGAAAAAAAAATCAGCATATTTCTAGATGTTTTAAAATGAAGCACTGGTTACAAGAAAAGAATATCCCCGGAAAGGTCCAGATTATTTCATTTGTTTCTTTTGTATGCAGGTTGGAAGCCCATGATTTGGGACCTCAGCAAAAACTCATCACACAATACACTTTGTCAGGTGGTTGCGGTGATGGGAAGGGAGAAGCAATCACAAAATGACCTTTTCTACATAGTTAGCAGGATACAGTCCAACCTGACCAGTCTGAAGCCGGCCTTTGCACCATCCCTGTTCATCCTCTTCACTGATTTTCATAAGCTCTTCTCCTGCAGAAAGACAAAACATCAGCATTAAACAGACAGAGACCTCTTTTTGGCTGCTCTGATAGTTACGTGCATAGGAGTGTATGTGAGCAGGTAGACCCTCAGCCTAACTGCATGCATGCAGGAAGCCCCAAAGAAGTCAGGGGGAGGGAAATGAAGATGAAATAGGTGGTGTAACAGATGCTGCTGCAAGAATTATGTATCCAATTCTGTCAACAGCCCAAAGGGAAAGGACCTTGAGCGGAAAATAAAGAAAACTTAAGTAGGTGACCCTTGATCTTTCAGGGCTTTGATTCTGCCAAATGCCCCCCAAGTAAATCTGTCTCCAAATATGCCAGCACTTGCTTGATTCTTTTCACATAAACAATTTAGCCATCCTCCCTCCATATTGCTTAGTTCAGGTTTTAGCCCTTATACTACCCAATGTGGGATGGCCAGGACTTTAATGTTCTGCCATTTTTGTTTTCCTAGCCAGCACAAAAGTAGCTGTCACTTTCTGAATTACTACCATTTACTACTACTACTTTACTACTAGTGCCACTGTTTCCATGAAAATCTGACCTGCCCCGAAAAAAAGCCCTAGTGAAGGGGATGGGCATGGCCAGCACAGGAGGCAGCCCTTCCCTTCCCCGGTCACCTCATGGCTGCTGGGCCCCTTAACCGTGGACCACAGATCAGCTGATCCAGCAAGGGCCAGGAGTTCTGTATCTCCGGGTGCCTGGAGATATTTCCAGTGCACTCTTGCTAGCCTCAGCCCTGCCCACACGCCAGGCAACCTTGCAGCCGAGGGCCCCTTTGTTCTGCAGCTCACTTGTGGCTATGGAGCAGGCGGCAAGCATGGTTTGCGCTCCGCCAGGCCTGGAGCTCCCATGTTGCTTAGGCTGCTGCCACGATGAGGCAGAAAGCATGTGGCACATCAGAATTGGCTCTCCCCTTCCGCTTCTCCCCTGCTGCTGCTGCTTGAGAAAAGGACAGAGAATTGTGGAAGATTGTGGGAAGCACATGCTTACGATAGAAGGAAAGCTCAGCCTGTCCTTTTCAAGCAAGTGTGTGTGTGTGTGTGTGTGCGTGTTGCCTGCCCCCCATCCCTGGGCCTGCCATACACCATCTGCCCCAAATCAAGTGGCGGGGAGGCTTCGGGACAGCGCCTTTCTAGCGCCCGCCGCCCTGGCAAAGGTGAAGCTGAAGCAGGCGGAGGCCGCGAGGCCTCCCCACCCCCCGCCCCACTTGGGGGTGGCCCATACACAAGATGTGAGTACGAGTTGAGTTTGGCATTTCCTCTTCCTGCCTTTTGCGAACTTTTGGCTGCACACAACAAAAGCAGCAGAAGCAGTATAAGTTTTTCTTTCTTTCCCCCCAAACTCTGCCAGAAATGAGTCTTTGTGAGGCTCGTCATGCCACCACAGCCTCTTGGAGCAGGACCTTGAAAGGCTTGTTGTATCATTGTGTGTGTGTGAATGGCAGCACTGCCATGAGCTTCATCATACCGGCGCAGCTGGTGTCCTGCTGCTCATGGTTGCACCAGTATGTCGAACCTCACGGCAGTGCTGCCGTTCAATGCAATTTTTATTACTCCCCTCCATTGTTTCTCTTTCTCTTTCTCTCTCTCTCTTTCTCTCTCTCACACACAGACATTTGATGGCTTGAAAGGGACAGGCTGGGCTTTCCTTCTATCGTAAGCATGTGCTTCCCACAATCTTTCACAATTGTCTTTCCTTTTCTCCAGCAGCAGCAGGGTAGCGGCGGGGGGAGCCAATTCTGACAGGCCACATGGCTTTCTGCCTCATTGTAGCATCAGCTTAAGTGACACCGGAGCTCCAGGCCTGGCAGAGCGCAAACCATGCTCACCGCCTGCTCCATAGCCACAAGGTGAGCTGCAGAACAGAGGGCCCCTCAGCTGCAACAGTGCCTGGCGCCGTGGGCAGGGCTGGGGCTAGCAAGAGTGCACTGGAAATATCTCCAGGCACCTGGAGAGACAGAACTCTGGCGCCTCAGTGGACAGCTGATCCGCGGTCTGTGGTTAAGGGGCCCAGCAGCCATGAGGTGACCCCGCTCGCTGCCTCCTGCACCGCAAAAAGAAGAAAACCTCCCCCAAAATAAGCCCAAGTGGTTATTTTGAAGCCTAAAAGAAAATAAGACCTGGTCTTATTTTCGGGGAAACATAGTACTTCTTTAACAGAGCCCATCATCATGGATAGGTTCAGGAACCTTACCTAATTTTGCCTATTTTCTACTCCCCCTCCCACTATGTGGCAGAGGCAAGCATCTGTCCTCCCAGGTAAACCAGATAGGAAACATGACAAGATGAATGAATTCTACTTTGTTGTAAGGCTAATTAACAGAACCTTGCAAGTCTGAAGGTACAAACCTCCCACCTCTGCTTTTAACTACTTGATCTGTTAGGGAAGGTTGTTCCTAAGTTTCTTTCTCTGGCCATGAAGTGACTGTTGGCTCCTGCCTCTCTTGTCTGATTGTTTCCTAGCTACCATCTCTTCCCTTCTTTCCCCAAGTTTATTTATTTATTTATTATTTAGACTTATATGCCGCCCTATCTCCGAAAGGACTCAGGGCGGCTCACAACAATAAAACAAGCAAAATTCAATTCTAAAAATATACCCAATAAAATTATAAAAGCCATTAAAATCCCCTTTAAAACCCATTCAGTCCAAACCGGCCAGGCGGAATAGCCATGTTTTAAGGCCACGGCGGAAAGAGCGAAGGTCAGGGGCCACCCGGAGCTCCAGGGGGAGCTGGTTCCACAGAGTAGGTGCGCCCACAGAGAAGGCCCGCTCCCTAGGGGTCACCAGCCGACACTGGCCAATGGCACCCCAAGGAGGCCCTCCCTGTGGGAATGCACTGGACGATGGGGAGCTGTCGCTGGCCGTAGATGGTCCATCAAATACCCCATTCATTTATACATCCAGTTAAAATCAAGAAGCCTACAAAGAGGCCATGTTTTTGCAAAATCTCTGAGGTTTTGTTTCAATGGTGGATGTTGGAAGGAGGTAAGAAGTATGAATGAAATGTGGAGTTTGCTGACTGGCTGGGCATGAGGTGAATTTTAAACAAGAATGGATATATTTATCGACCAAATCTTATCCCCATAAAGTTAATTGACAAAGTCATTTAATTCAATTTTGCAATTTGTATATTGTGCTTATTCACTCTCAAGACCAGGTTTTGTATATATGATGAACAGGGCCAGTGGGATCAGGCCAGAACATTAAGCACTATTATTTGAAGTCATTTGAAATTGGCGACAGGAAGGGCATCCGGCCATTAAACACTGCTAACTCCATTCAGTTGCCCAGACTCCACCCTGCAAGGGATTATGGGGTCATTAAAAGATGATGATGATGATTTGAAGTCATTTGAAATGTGAACTGATGTGTTTTATTTTCAGGTAAGAATCTGGGATCAGTGTTAGCTTCTGTTCCACATACAGTTGTAATATTTAAAAGCCTACTGGGGAAAAAGTCATTTTATAGAACAGTTCCTCAAAAAGATCTTTAACACTTAGAACATTCCTATACAGGGCATATCTGGTTTACTAAAAATATACAAATGTCAAAAAAAGGTGATTCAATTACTGAGCTTGAAAACAATTTAAATAAGTGTAACCACTGTGTTTAAAAAAGCACTATTAACTTTTCAATTTGCATTTAAGAAGAAATGTCAGCTTCATATTAAATTTAATGAAATGCATGCAATAAAACTGACCAATAGGGTTTTTCTTCTTCATATATTATGCATTTATATTGAACTAATACTAGGATATGATTGTGGGTATCATCAGCAGCAGCATTTCTATGGGAAAATATGCCCCTAATGTACCAAAGAGAAAAATCCCATTCCCATAAGCTAAAGTGAGGAGTTTGTCGCCCTCCAGATTTTTCATAACTTAAGATCCCAGGCAATATGACCAAAGATAAGTGATGCTAGAGTTTGGAATTCAGGGGGGACTAGTTTAAATTATTTAATTTATAGGTTGCCTCCCAAGCTTCTGGGAAGCTTCCAACTCTGCCTCTTTGCTGTAAATACTTGGAAACACAACCTGAATGCTGTAGAGCAAATACAAATTGGTGAATTGTTACTGTGGTTTGCAAGCATATTGTCGACTAAGTTCTGAAGGAACTTTTAAGAAAGTCATTGCTTCCTTCCTTTCTTTTCCCACTGTAGAAAAGGGATGTAAAACAGAACACTGAAGTTATATAGGCAGAATTTGGAGTGCTGAAGTGATGGCTAAAAAAGGCTGTAGCATGAGGCTTATAACAGCCTCATGCTACAAAGAATATATATCATATCATGTTATCACAGACACATCAAACCAAAATAAATTAGTATTACAATAAATAAGTAGTTCACATATAGGATTCATGCAGTTCCCAGTTTTCAGCTTGGGAAAAAAGTTAATATAAAAAGAAGGGGAAAAGCACATAACAGCAAAATAAAACTTCAAATAAAGCAGAAATATAATATTTCTAACATCCAGATGGCCCCAGTGGAGAGACTCTTCAGTCTGCCCTCATATAGAAAGGCTGACACTTATTTCTGAATGGGAACTTATCCTCAAACCCACAGGGAACTGATTAAGCATACAGACTTTTGGCTTCAACAATATGGCAAGGCTGTGGCCCTTAGGACTGGTACTGTAACCTTTCCAATGCATTACTCATAACCACTCAGGAATGCAAAGAAGCAGAAGTGGGATAACATTTAGCTTATCTTGTCCCTGGGAGCAACAATGGCTGTCTCTGCTTTGGGTGAGGCACATAGTCCTATAAAGTGCAATCATATCAATGACTACTCATTTCCAGGCATTGCCAGCTGCTGTTCAAAGATGCTTGTGTCCTATTTTTCATGTGGGCAACAGACCTGAGCTTTTATTTATTTCTATTTTTCCTGCTATGAGCTCACAACACAGAAACACAGGTCATTTAACATCAATACTGAAAGGACTGACATGGCCCAGCCATATATAGGATGCCTCAGGAATAACAATAATTGTTTAAACTGAGGGGGCCTCGGTGTTCTCCGAGCTTGCTTGTTTTCTTACAAATGTTTCACATAGGTAACATCATCAGTGCTACTTCATTAGGGTAATGAAACATCTGCAAGAAAACAAGCAAGCTCAGAGAGCACCAAGGACCCTTCATTTCAACCCTGAGCTACAAATATTCTCCTTTAATTGTTTAAGATGTCTTTAAAGCAAGCCTATGTCTTTTGAGAGAACCTTAAAATGACATTTATTTAAATTGTTTATCATCTATCCTTTCTAGCAATGTAAACTGTTTTAATTTTAATGTCCTTCCTCCCAAATTTCTAAGCAAATTCCTATGGTTCAATCCACGCCCTCCTCCGTGTCCAATTACAAGAGTCTTGGGGCCATCTAGATTTTCCTTGCTGTGAACTGTCATCCAGCAGCCCCAAACACAATGGAAAGCATGTTAGAAGGTTAATGCATTTGTACCTGCTTTAAAGCTCAGTTCATCAGCCTCTTGTCCTGCGTAATCATACAGTGCTCGCACTCGCACACCTGGTACCTTTATATCTTCCTCATGCCCATTGACTTCCAGGCACTTCTTGGGAGTGTCCTCATCTGACCACTCTGAGATTTCTTCTTTCCCTCCACTGTGCAAAGAAAGAGGGAGAAGGTAAAACGAGTAGGAAACAACAAGGCAATTTAAAATTCACTTTTTAAAAGTACCTCTCCCCAGATCATGCAGTGTTCTAGAATGAGAATAAAGAGGCAGATATCACAAGACGAAAGGCAGAGATACCATGGAAATTACTAAAGTAGAGAAGAGAATGGCAGATCATCAGCAACAGCTCCTTTCAACTAACCATGACCAAATTTTGAAAATTATAGTGTCACGCTTTCCTTTTTGGAAATTCCCCTCATTTATTGGGAATACACCTCCCAGAATTTTTAGTAAGACTGTAATGCCTATGCATCTGACTTTAAATTGGAGGGCAGCCACATAATTGTTGAGATGGTGGACTTCCTCATTTGCAAGAAAGAAGAGCGTGCATCGTGCTCAACCTTAACTACAAAGCTACAGCAGGAAAAAAAAGTGAGACAGGGATCCTCAAAAGTCTTAGTTTCATACTAACTTCATACAGGCTGAAGCTCTCAGGTTGTCATAGAAGTGGCTGTTTTGTTCCTCTCGATGTGAAAACCTGTGGATTTGCAAACAAGCCCTTTAAACTGGAAAAGAGATAAGACCATGCCATAATCTTCTTCCAGGAACATGCAGTTAAGAAAGGAGACTTTGGTACAGGAGTACCAGACAGTACACAATCTTTTCTAAGGACGTCTCCAGTATGTAAAATTGTACCGACACTCAGTTTTGTAAATATGTGCCAGTAGCTTGCTTGGTGTATTCTTTGATCAGATTTTGGATACAGAATCCAACTGTGAATTTATAATCTCTATTATCTATCAACTTCAGTGCAAGTCTAATAGGTATTGTTTGGTTGTCTTCTCTATATAAAATGAACTGTTTCAAGAAAAGAACAATCTAAGAATCCAGTGCTACTGATGTTCAGTTGGAGAAATTTTTCTTCCTTAGATTCAGCAATAGGTGGAATAAAAATTCTGCTAGAATCTTCATTCACAGAGACCAGCTTAAGAGATTTTCATTCTTTCAACTCATCAAGCAAGACAAAGGCATTCCATGCAAATTTACCCTTTTGTCTATTAGTTCAACCGTTGCTTTATAATCCTGCTGAACTGAAACCCACCATCTTTCATTGCTTAATTCTTAAGAGTAACAGGTTCCATATTATTATGCTGGAATAAGAATTTACTGCAACATTGGTGAGGAAATGGCCTTGGAAAATATGGATTCAATGAAAAAGGATTAACAAAATATAAGCTGTTAAAAATGCTGGATGTATTTTTACGCATCACTGCTTCTGAGAAATAAATGATATTGAGTTCGCTGCTCAAGAGCTGGATGCAACAACTGCAATTGTTACCTCTGTTTGGTTGATGGAGGGGTACCTTTCACACCATCTCCTGCAGGCACAATGCTGGTCAGAGTGACATCTTCACCACTTTTGCCACCCTTCTCCTTCTTGATGATTGCCCGCTGTGTTTCCACAGACCATTCCTGGCAGTGGGGAAGAGTAGTCCCTGAATGCTTTCTGAATATTGAACATTATTTGACTATAGTACTTTCCCAATTTATAGCTACTTGGCCCTCTTGCCCTGTCCCCCATCCCCAAAAGAGAGACGTGTCAAAGAAGGCATGGCATGCTGACTTTTGTATATAACAAGTCTCTTTTTCCTCCCTTTGGAATAAACTTAGAATGTAGTAGCTTCATATCCACATCATTCTATGGGGAGAGGGAACTTCAAATTAAGTGCTATGTTTTATGGGGACAGGGAGGGATTGCTGCTTATTCAGAAGCATCTGCCTTGAATGGAAATGCCTCACATTCAATCCCTGGCATTTCTAGCTGACAAGACTAGGTTCTGTCTGCTTCTACTGCTCTAAACATTTTATTCTTTAAAAGATTTTTCACAGCATTAAAGGTAAAAGTAAAGGTTCCCCTGCACATACATGCTAGTCATTTTCAGCTCTAGGGGTGGCGCTAATCTCCATTTCTAAGCTGAGGAGCCAGTGCTGTCCAAAGATGTCTCCGTGGTCATGTGGCCGGCATGACTAAATGGCGAAGGCGCACGAAGAGCTGTTACCTTCTCACCAAAATGGTCCCTATTTTTCTACTTGCATTTTTTAATGTGCTTTCGAACTGCTAGGTTGGCAGAAGC
>JANHZT010004014.1:89486-99498 GCA_032468215.1 Stegonotus admiraltiensis
TGAAGAGGTTGTAGAAAAAATGGTTTTAAAAGTAAAAAAAAAATTGGCCATGCCCACCCAGTCACATTACCCCCCCACCAAGCCATGCCCACAGAACCAGTAGTAACAAATTTTAGATTTCACCCCTGTCTGGAACATCTGATCAAAGAATAAGGTGAGAATTTTGGTCTCTTTCTGAATATCAAAAAGACTGATCTCATGACCATTGCAAGGAATGGAAACATCAAAACAGAAATTGATGGTGAAGAGATACAATGGATAGAAAAATTCAATTTTGTAAGCTCGCAAATCACTGAAAGAGGTGAACGCAGTACAGAAATCAGATTGCAATGGATCACACAGCAATGATGAACATGAGCAGAATATGGAAAAGCAATATGGAAAAGCAAGCCTTGCAACCAAATGTAAGTTAGTTTGCTCTATTGTATTCCCCATAGCTACCTATGGTAGTGAAAAAAAAGCAAGACAGAAGAAAATCAACTCATTTGCACTGTGGTGCTAGGGAAGGCTACTACGGCAGCAAAGGTGATCAACAGGCAAGTACTGGAGCACATAACACCAGACATGTCACTGAAAGGAAAAATCACAAAACTGTGTCTTGCTTATTTTGGCCATGTCATGCAAGAGAATTCACTGGAGAAAGCAATTATGGAATTAGCAGTAAAAGGAAACCAGGCCGCCAAAGAATATAATGGCTGGATACCATCAAAGCTATCACCAGCCAAAGTATGGGAAAATTCAAAGAAGTTGTGCAAGATCAGAAAATGTGGAGAGACCTGGCCCATAGAATCACCAAGAATGAGACACGACTGAATGGATAATATCATCATCATCACTGAGTTTTGGGGTTTCACAAGGCTACTTTTTCATTTGAGTCCCTGACCATTCTATAAAAAGGCAGAGCTGTTGCAAGGATGAGTATCTGATTAGCACTCCCTAGAAAAGGATGAGTATCTGATTGGCACTCCCTAGAAAAGGAGAGCCCACGGACTGCTCTTAGCATTATTGGGGAAAGCAAGGGTAACAGAAGGTGAGGCACTTATATAGTGTGAGTGGGACATGAAACATACCTAGGTGTGGCTGGGACTGTGATTTTTCCCCCTCTGATTTTGAAGGATTTGTTTTTAAAAGTACTGAAATGTAATATATTAAGTATATGTTGGTATGCAGTCTGCATTAGAGAGCCTAACTTGCATACAATACAGGTAGTCTTTGTTTAGCAACCACAATTGGGACTGGCCACTCAGTCATTAAGTGAAGCAGTGACTAAGTAAAACCATGACTGGGTTTATGATTTTCCTTTGCTTTTCAGGCCTCATCAAATTGTGAATGTGAGGATTGGTCATTAAGTTACTTTGTCATAATTATTATAACTGGGAATGGCTACTAAATGAGGCAGTCACGAAGCAAGGGCTACCCATAATAGGAAAATGCGTGGGGTAAAACTGGGATTTGCTTAGACCTGGGATTGACTAAAACGTGCCCAAATTGGCAAGTATTGTTCTCACTGTTGCAGGCAATGCTGTATGAGCACAACTAGTCATGACTAAGATGTGTAGTTTGCTCTTCCTTTTTCTTATTAAAAAGTATTATTTATAAAGCCTTAATTGATTAAAGCCAGGACAAGTGACATAGGTCATTATCACTGGGCTCTTTGGGAATAACCATGGGACATGGAAAATTTCCTTTTCAAAAGTAAGAGGATGATAAAAGCTATGGATTAACTAACGAAAAGAAAGAAAGAAGATATGGTGTATGTTTTTGAATCCAGGAGAGAGGTGAAGGATATAATAGATTCTGAATGAAGGTGATCTGACTTGTGAATATGATGAATATATGTATGGAGGTGAAGATGAAAGTTTAATTATGAATGAAAGGGGTAAAATGTATGTCAGGAAGCATGAATTGGTGCCACCTAAAGTGTTGTGAATGTGTATTAAAATAGAAAATCGTAGGTTAGTTGCATATTATATCTAGTGAATAGTGATAATGAAAGTACTGGAGAGGTGTTAGGGGAGAAATCATGCACTTCTCTGAATAGATTTGTTCCAACAAAAATAAGAATCTGCTTGGTGACAGGAATGGAAAGATAGAATAAAGAAGAGAGGGTACCAAAAAAATGTGATTGGCCCTTCTGGGGATCCAAGAATGAATGAGAATTGTGACCACATATTATTGTGGTCCTGGAGTACAGAACAATATGACAGCAAGGGTCTCATAAACCAAGTTCCAATTGTTTCTTACATCCAAAATACTCAACACGTATGGAGTTTTGTTTTGATGGAATGCATAACACTCAAGCTGTTTCCCCAGACTCAAAATGGTCTGATGGAATATTCCAGGTGGTGTACTTTATTCTGAGCTGGAAACAAAATGTATTTCCCATTCTGCGCATATTTCTACAACAAACCAATTTGTACAGTACTAGAATGAAGCAATGACAGGACAGCCCAGACAGTCTTGCTTAAAAACTCTCACCTTTCAAGTGTTGCCACTGTCTATAAAGGACCATCCTCTTTTTATAAATCATGTTGGTTTCTCGGGGAATGTGAAAGTTGGAGAACACGTTAGCGTCAGAACCAAGAGATTCTACTCCATTTTTAAAAAAACACACATAAAAACGAACCTGAAAGTAAAACAGTGGAACATCAGAGAAATTTACATTTCAAAGAATGAAATTAGGGTAATTTGCATTTTTTTTAAAAAAAAAGGTTCTTAGGCAATTTACATTAATAGCTTATAAATTAGGGGAAGAAGCATGCACAAACTATGCTAGGAGATGCTGTGAACATAAATGGTTATGATTTTTAATAGATGCTTTTAATGAAAATCAATTTAAAAACCTTGCTGTCGTGCAATGCTACCCTATTAACACAGACAGTAAAATGAACAGATTTGTATTGACCTTCATGTCCTTACTCCAGGCTACTATACATAAACTCAGGTCATTTGAGAATAACTGCTTTCAGAATTATGAAACTATAATTAATTAATTCTTTTTTAGAATATGAATTTAAACCACTCTTAGAATGTACCTGGATGCCTTTTAGATAGCTTGGATTACCCTGGTTTTGGTGCCAAGATGGCAAATGGGCAAAGAAAGCACTCCTGGACATGTGCAATTTCTTTCCCTTGCAACAAATTAGCTTTATAAATAGATTACCAAAATAAGTGGCATTAGGGGATGAATTACTGTGTTAGAGGATGTGACATGCATGAAGATTGAATTCAGGCATCTCTCACTTTGGTAATTAATAATATGTTTCTTCCTCTTTGGAAGAACAAAAGTATGCAAATTGAATTGACAAAAAACCTCACATAATATATTCAGAACACTAATGTTTCTTAATTTTAAAATATAGTGATACAGTTGTCCAGAAGGACAGACAATATTTTGTAGGCTGAAGAAAATATTGTTAAAATAGGGATCTTTTACCTTCCAAAACGAGATGGAATTCACTTTTAGCATCAGTAGCTCCAGTTTATTGACTTTGCTTGCCAGAAGCTGTCTCAGAAGGCTACAAATTATAGTGACCCACTTGTCATAATGCTGGTTACCAAATAGCAATAGCAATATCACTTAGACATATACCACTTCACAGAGCTTTACAGCCCTCTCTAAGCGGTTTACAGAGTCAGTATATTGCCCCCAACAATCTGGGTCTTCATTTTACCAACCTCAGGAGGATAGAAGGCAGAGTCAACCTTGAGCTGGTGAGAATCGAACTGCTGAACTGCTGGCAGCCAGCAGTCAACAGACGTAGCCTGCAATACTGCATTCTAACCACTCTGCCACCATGGCACATATGCCCAAATACTGATCCTGTGACCATGGGAATGTTGCAATGGTCATAAATGTGAGGACTAGTTGTAAGTCTCTTTTTGCAATGCCATCATAATCAAACAAATAGCTAAACGAATGGTCATAAGTTGAGGACTACCTTTACTTGCAGGTTTAATTTTTAAACATGTGTTAAAATGTTAACACATTTTAAGCAAAATGTTATTGCTTAACGCATTGTAAGCCGCCCTGAGTCTCAGGAGAAGGGCGGCATATAAATCAAAGCAAAAAAAAAATATTTAAATTGAGTTATTCTGCTTTTGATGGCTAATATCTCCTAACTAATTCCTTTAGCATTTCCTTTTTTCCACCTATCAGGATTTGTCCAACCAGGAAATTCTGTTTACCTTGTTTATATGTTTATTAAAATTTACTTTCTTAAAGACAACAGTATACATTCATCAGCACTCATTTTTAGTTTTCCTTATTCCTTATTATCAAGAACATCAGCATTACATCTCCATTTCCCCCCAGTATTCCTTTTACTTCCACTTCATTGACAAAGTCTTCCCTAGTCCATGGACTGGCACAGGTCCGCAGCATGCCAGACACTGGTCCATGCAAAAAAGTGAAGCCCCATCCATGTGATGCAGGCAGCAAATAAAACCAAGCCTTCCTCTGGTCCGCAGAAAAAAACTCTTTTCATGGAACTGGTCCCTGGTGCCTAAAAGGTTGGGGGCTGCTGCTCTAACCTGTGAACGACAATCAGCTATTCAGTGTTCATCCTGCAAAGAAAAACACTGCAATACAAGCCAGGAATTTTCCTTAATGACCACATTTAGTCTCATTTGTGTCTCAACAGATATGAGAAAATTAAAATAACCTCTTGCTGCTACATGTCTCTGAAAGATTTGCAATTTGATTCTGGAAAGGATCAACTTACATTTTCTGCTTGGTTGGATCAGAAATGGTAGACATCAATAACAGTGTTGCATCTATTCAGTTTTCTACTTATTTTACCCAGATGCACTATTCAGAATGACCAAGCCATTCGCCTGAAGTTCTAAACAAGAGCAGATACTTAAACATCTAGTACAAATCTTCCTGATTTTGTCCTGCTTCTGTCTTTTCGTTGTAACCCAATCATAGGATTTCCCTATTAAATTATATATGCCTCCGATGTTAAGAATTTCAGTTCATTTCATTTATTTTCTGTACCCTGAATATTAGGGCGTATACAACAAAAACTATAAACTTTATGAGCCAATGTTCTTTCTGATTTTTCAGTGAGTGGTTTAATAGGCTACACCAACACTCCTACTTCTTGTATAATGCATAAATCTTTATCCGAAGTACTTACATTATTATTTTAATCTCCAAATGCCTATGAGTTCAGTTTAAACCCCCTCCTAATGAAGTTTGGCATGTTTTAGTGAAATAAATTCTTACCAGTCCTTATAAATATAACTTGTTACATGGTAGAAGTTCAAATAATTCAAACAGTGCTCCAGATAACAAATACTTCCATCAGCATAATTTCTGAAGTCAGTTATTTAAGTATTCTCTACTCCTATGCTATGAGTTGCAAGAATGCATAAAAAATATCTGAGCTCTCCGGTTTTTAAGCTTCCTTGCTGGATCTTCAGAACCCACAATAGTTCTGGGGGTTCAGTTTGATCTCTGTCCTCTACCCAAAATGATCAGAAAGAAGAAATAATTGTTAGAGAACTTCTAAAATTTGGAAGTGCCTAATCTGTGTTCCTTGCAGACAATTCATTTTTAATCCATGGATTTGATTGGTATACATTAATTTTTGTCATCAATTATTGTGACTCTTTCTTTTCTTTTTCTTGCTGTATTCCCTCTGCAATTTCTCCTGACTTCTGTTCTTTTTCCTGCTCCTGGAACCTCAGAACCCGTTTCTTCTAAAATGTCCTCAAAGCTACTTATGAATTCCAGGAGTACAGGACATCGCCTATATTTCTTCAAGGTGGCATTGTCACCCATTGGACTTGAACTTGTACTTCTTTCCTTATACAAAATTGCTGTATCTGTTGACTCTTGTTGCAGTAATTTGACCTCCTTTGTTTGATTTGTCTTACCACTTGCGGGGTGATCATTCATTGCTCCAGTTCTTTGACTTTTTCTTCACTAAATGAAGAAACTTGTTTTCTTCAACAAGTTTGGACTTGTTGGAAAGGTATGTCAGGTTGTATTGCAGCAAGAATACACACATGCCCAACTGAGTACAGGCCATAACTCCCAAGTCATATCTCTTCATCCTCAGTTTTATTTCTTAAAGCATCGCCTCTATTTCTTTTCACCTTCAGCTTTGAGGGAAAATATGGCAGGGACTGTCCCACCTAAACTCTCTAGTTGGAACTCTGCTGCCAAATTCCTGTTAGTTCTTCCTTTTTGCTGACTCCTTGGGAAATGGCAACCTTATAGTCTTCCTGTAGTCTGTAGCAGCCTCTCCTTGATCAGCAAGAAAAAAAGTCAATTCATCATTTCGTGTGTGCATGTGTGCCTTTGAGAAATTGTTGATTCTGCATGGCTGCCTCTACTAGTCCCTGCAATTTTCTTTGTAAGATTTCTTAAAAGTAGTTTGTCACTGCCTTCTTCCTAGGGCTGAAAGAAAATGACTGGTCCAAGTCACCCAAATGCCTTCATGCCTAAGGCGGAACTAAAATTCTTGGTCTCTTGGTTTTTAGCCTAGTATCTTAATTACTGCACCAAACTGGTTCGCTCATTTTATCATACACAATAGATAACCCACCACTCTCAGAGCATGCTCCTTGTAATCAGGAAGTGATTTTCCTAACTCTATATCAGTAAGGACATAGAACAGTGATGACTAACCTTTTTGCTGTCGCGTGCCAAAAGTGGGGGGAGTGTGGGGAGGTGGCATGCGCATGTGCCTACACCCATAATTCAAGGTACCCCCCCCTGTGTATGTGCACCCGACCGCCCTGCACTTTCACCCCTCCAGAGTCTCTCCGGAGGCCGGAAACAGCCTGTTTCCCAACTTCCAGTGGGCCTGGAAGGCCTGAAAATCAGGTGGCCGGCACCGCCATGTGTGCTGGAGTTGAGCTAGGGCAATGCTCGCGTGCCCACTGATATGGCTCCATGTGCCACCTGTGGCACTTATGCCATAGGTTCGCCATCACGGACATAGACCCTCCAAACAGCAATCAATGATTATTCCCTTCTTCCTAAGAAGCCCTCTACCTAAGACAATTTAAGTTTTCTGTTTTCTTCCTCAGACAATTTCTTCCTAGAAACTATCTTCCAAGAGCATGGGCAGCTGTCTTTGTTCGTTGAAAAGAAAATACTTGCTCAATCACCCAGAATGGATAATCAGCAACTAACTGAGTGACTTTTTCAACCCCTAGAACTAATCACACCTAGATGTGCACTCACTTTCCTCTCTTCTCTCTTCTTCCTGATGGACTTTGTTGCCAAATGGTAAGCTTTCCCTATTTACATGCTCAGTGCACAACTGCTTTTGACAATATTGAATTTATTTTTGTGTATCTTTTTTTTTCCTGTTTAAAGAACTACAGGAATTACTGGCCAGTTAAAATAATTGAAAAGTTAATGATAAGTGATGCCATATAATAGGAAGCGGTGGAAAAGCTATAACAGTAATTAAAATGAAATAAAGTTGTGAAGGGAAAGCACCACAATATCATTTATCACATCATTGCATAGGAATGGTTAGGACCATAGGAAGTGCACAATAATCCAGACATAGCAAGGAATAATATTATAGTACTGCTTGTATCTCTTGCATAGTATTGAAAAGAAAACTGCACGGATGTGTCTGTAAAATCACCAATTGTTGAACTTTTGCAAAATTTCTCTTCTGTTTAAAATATATATATAGGAATTGTCAGTTTCCTTTAGCTGAAATAAAATTTGCTTAACAAATTTAAGAATAGGAAAATGTCAGTTACATTTTCACGGGTGAAGTTCTTGCACTTACTTATTTATGGAATAGCCAAGCTGTGTGTGAGAAAGTCCTGACTTTCTTTCTGCAATAATCTCTTCAGCAGTGTGCAGCCTCACTGACTTTCTATGCATTCATTAGATGTCAAAGTAAGACCTCACAGAAGACGTTGTCCCATTGGATTTGTGCACTAGTACTGCTATTCTCCCCATTTAAAGTGGACTTCTACCTGTAGGGGGAAAATACTACAATTTCTCCTTTTTGCTAAATACATTCAGATAAATTGTCTTCTCCCAAATTTACTGCCAAAGAATGAGAAAGTTTGGGTCACTCCATAGTCCAAACATGTCTTCTGTTTCCCACCAATGTCATAACTAAATTTCAGCTCTGGTTCAACCATTAAAGCTCTGACCATCAGAGATCTTAATTTTTTTGTAATCTTTCCTTATCCAATACCTTGATAAGTAACATTAGCAAACATGAGAAAAATAATTTCATTTTATAGTGGGAAAAGATTAGAAAAACAGTGCATAGTCATATGTGACTAAAAAAATAGAATATTTTTAAGCTTTTCTCCTCTGAATATGCTATTTAACAGATGCTTGCAGTGTAAAATTTTTCTATTGGTTTAAATGATACTTATCTCTCAGCTAGAAGGCAGAATGCTGATCTGAGCTTGAGAACTGACCATGGTGAATCCTTGATTCCTAATACCACCCCACCTGTTAAATCTAAAAGAGTCAAAGTGTCAATTGGAACATGTTAAAGACTCATGTCTGTCTTCATTACAGACACAGCACTACACCTTGTCACCACTTGTGCCGTAATGTTGTGATATTTCACACACCATTTCACTAGCAGCAGCTCAAGGCAATTTAGATTCATTGCTTTTCAGCTATTCAAATCTTAGGGGGAGGATTTTTTTTGAGGGGGTGGATGTGTGGTGAGGCTACTTTTACAAGCACCTTTTCTTTGAGTTTCTCTTCCTTGCGGGAAGTCTTGCTGCTCCTGTCTAAACTATTTCCTTGCATCTGGATACTTCTTTTTCTGGAAAATATCAGCTGATAATGCACAACAGTAAGAAGCAGATGGCAATTGTGTATGCAACATCCATATCCATAATCCTGGGAGTTTAGGCATCTGGGAAACTAAATTCTTCAACTATAAATTAAAAGTATGAAAGCTAATTTTCATTCTGCATGGTGACTTGAAGCTTCATCTGTTTGTCTTGTAAATGTTGCAAGGCAGCATTCATCACATGGCCAGCATTCTCCTCTGGATATATATATATATATATACTGTATATACTATATATATATAGTGCTGATTTATCCAAGAAATCTGTGGAATACGTAGATGGATTCTATGTACTCTAAAATGTCATGTTTGTGAACTGAAATATTTATCTTGGCAGTAAGATGATCTCCATCTTCAAGTGGCCTGCTATATTTTGGTACCTGTATGAAAGAGAGAAATACTGCTTTTTAATATTATCCTCCCTCTCTCCAAAAATCCTGAAAATCAGTTCTAGGCCTGCATTTTGAGGTAGCATTACATCTGGGAACATGGGTCTCAATCACACAAAAATGTCATTTGAAAGAAAGACTGTTGATCGGCTAGGGAAGAATACAGCTCAAGAGATTAGTTATGTTTGGCGTACAAAAGGGCCGAAATTCAATCCTGAATATCTCTACAGCAAAAGAAAAGAAAATTGCTTGCCAGAAATTCCAGGATTATAATAAGTGCAGGCAATATTAAGCTCAATGTACCAGTTACCAGTGCATTGCTTAATAATTGGCAGTGAATTACACTTAATCAACTGTCCTTCAGTTGAAACTTCTTCAGTCCTATGGGTTTACAGTCACAGCTTGCTACCATGAAATAGCCACCAATAAACCATTGTTGTTTTACAGCCAGGCAGGAGACATGGTAGCACTTCTCTGTCTTGTGTTCCAAAATAACTTGGGTGGCTGTTGGTATGATGCATCCTAGCTTGGATACGTGATAGTGGGATAGTGCCTGTTGTTCTGCCTCAAGAGACAAAATATTATCAGCCAGACCTATTTATAGTACTATAGAGAAAAGCAGCTGGGAGAAAGCTGTGGCTGGGTGAAAATGACATGGAGGGGTGGAATAAAGCATTAGCGTTTCTGTCTCTGCCTCCCACATTCTATGTCAGCAGCTTTACTAACAATTCAGTGGCTGCATGCTATGTGCCTAACAATAGCTCACCAGGTAGCATTTCAAGGGTGCAGGAAAAAAGTGGATGATGGATAGCCCTA
>JANHZT010004015.1:42382-55322 GCA_032468215.1 Stegonotus admiraltiensis
CTGAGTCCTTTGGGAGAAGGGCGGTATATAAATAAAATTATTATTATTATTATTATTATTATTATTATTATTATTATGTCTTGTAAATGAAGCTATTATGTAATTTAATTACTTAGGTAATTATTTAATAAGCTTTGGTAGAAGTACATGTTTTTAAAATCTGTTTTTAAATTCTTGACGGAAAGGTTATATCAATGTGTTTACATTTTGTACATCAACAGTTGTTGCTATAATGGTCAATGTTCACAAGTTGCCAAATCTTTTATGTTCATTGAGCAATATTGGATATTAAGGCCTGTACTGTATAAGTATGGTTTTAGAAAAAAGTCTCAGACCAGTAAGTGTATTTTTGCTATTGTTATATTAAAAAAAATAGGCTTAAAGTGAATTTATTGTTGCTTCTTGTCAGGTCTGTTTGCCCAGACCAGCCAGGATTAGTCTGCAAAAGGTGTGGTTAACCTTTATTTCCATTGTTTATTATGGAATTAAAATAATCATCATCCTCATTCCTGCAGCTAAGATTTGTGGTAAATAGCACTCAAATTGGATTATCAAGCCATGCTTACAGCTGAAAACAAAGGAGCAAAAGGCTTGCTTTGAACTGCTTTTCTTTTTCCTGTGGTAGAATGTTCAAAACATTTTAGAGTTGTGGTGTTGAAATATGGGACATTGTTTGGATGTTTTTTGTACAATTTGCCTTCCTATAAGTTGATTATTATATGCCTTATATTCTGCACACATGTAGAACATTTTGATCCTCTTTTGTCAGATATTTGAGGTGTGCTATCATATCCACTGCATTCTCCTCAGAACTAAATGTGCCAAATACCTTCACTCTCTCTTCATAACATTTAGTTTTTAGTGCATTAAGTACCCTTGTTGCCCTTTCTTAAACCTCTTCAAGTTTTCTGAATTCTTCTTTAAGACTTGGACAGAGTATTCAAGGTGGAATACCTGCCCCAAGATAAGATTGTAATATAAATTGGTACTGTGAAAATAATTTTACCAGAATATTAGATCATTCTGTTGGTATCTAAAAGATTATCTGTTCATTGCATTTCTAAGTTATTTGCTGCATGGTATAAAAGTAGTAATCTTTGAGGTGAGTATCAGTACCAGTGGTTAATTTCTGCATTTTATATTTAGGGCTGAATTTGTATGATTTTTATTATTATTTTAAATTTGGTTGTAACTAGAAGAGTCTGTTTTGAAAGGCAAAAAGGTGGATATGAAGAAATAAATAAAGCCAACCAATACCATGTTTCCCCGAAAATATGACCAAGTCTTATTTTCTTTTGACCTTCCGAAAAAACAGCTAGGGCTTCTTTTCAGGTGGGTCTAATTTTTGACTCACCTCGCGGCAGTGGCACCAACAGGCCAGCCCAGCAGGAGCCTGCTGCCAGCCCACTTCTGTAGCCACTTGTCACTGCTTGCACGCGTCAGCCCTGGCCACCATTTCACTGTCAGAGCCTTCCGGAAAGCCCTCTGTAGCCAATAAAAGAGCTCAGGATCGATCTAGAGCTCTTTTATCGTCTGCAGAGGGCTTTCCGGAAGGCATCTGAAGGTGAAATGGAAGACGGGGTGCCACAGGTGTCAATCTGGAGCCATTTCTCAGCTGCAGAGAACTTTCTGGAAGGCTCTGAGGGCAAAATGGAGGCCGGGGGGGCAATGCATGTGAGCGGCAGCAAGCGGCCATGGGAGAAGTGGGCCTGCAAGGCGAGGCAGGTGTCGGGGTGTGCGAGGCCTGGTAAATAGGGCAGCTCCACCACTCCCCATCCCCACCATAGCTTAATTTTTATCTGTGCGCCTCACCCCACCCTTGGGTGGGCAGGGTCTTAATTAGGGCTAATTTTGGGGTTAGGGCTTAATTTTAGCGCATGCATTCAAAAACATGATAGGGCTTCTTTTCAGGGTGGATCATATTTTCAGGGAAACACAATACTGTGTCTATTTATTTATCTAGCACAGAGGTATCAAACTCAATTTCACTGAGGGACCACATCAGGGTTGTGTTTGAGGTCAGGGGGCCATAGCCAGGGTGGCCGTGGCCAGCTCGGCATCACTCGTGTCAGGGATGCCTGTGGTGGCCCAAGCGCTCTGCCAGGGAAATGGGCTCCCGAGCTCCCTTTTTGGCTGCAATGGCCTCCTTCAACCCTCTGCCAGCAAAAACAGAGTTTGCGAGGGCTCCCTCCCGACTTCCATTTTCACTGTTCCCAAAGTGGACCCGTGAGCCAGATATAAGTGCCCTGCAGGCCGGATCTGTCCCCCGGGCCTTGAGTTTGACACCCCTGATCTAGTAGATCCCAATGGATTCAGTTGGATGCAAGATGTTTATGTAGCACCCACCAGCAATTCTTTCAAGAAGTCATCTTAAATCTAGAATTGGTTTAAGAAGGCCTGCAGATGCTACATTCATACCCATCACCTTTTGTCCCTTGAATCAAGCTCTCTGCACAGTCCTAATATGATTGAAACATCTGTTTCCCTCTGACACTAATGAGGTACAGGCAGTCCTTGCCTTACAACAATTCATTTAGTGACCATTCAAAGTTACAAAGGCACTGAAAAAAGTGACTTATGATCCTTTTTTACAGTTGTGACCTTCCCAGCATTCCCGTGATCATGTGATCAAAATTCAGGTGCTTGGCAACTGGTCTATATGCTGTGTCCCAAAGTCATGTGATCACCTTTTGCAACCTTCTGACAAGCAAGGTCAATGGGGAAGCCAGATTCACTTAACAACTGGGTTACTAACTTATCAACTGCAGTGATTCACTTAACAACTGAGGCAAGAAAGTTCATAAAATGGGAAAAAAATCATTTAGCAAATGTCTCACGTAATAACAGAAAATTTGGGCTCAATTGTGGTCGTATATCAAGAACTACCTGTATTTGAATTAATTATTTGAAGTGGACTTATTGTTTACATTCACATTTTCATCTGATCATCTTAATTTTAAAATTCTTGTCTCAGAATTGTTTGTCTTTTTTTCTTTTCTAGTGGTTCTGTGCAAGTGTATACAATAGATCACTCCACAGGGGCCATGCAGCTATCTCACAAACTGGAACTAACACCCAAGCAATATCCTGGTAAGCCCAATTATATTAACATTCAGGTTGGATTGTTTACCATCTTTTTGGTGATATCCCTCCCTGATTAATTTATAACAAGTAAACGGTTTGGCATACAGTGGCGATACAAAAGACTGACCTACCTATCCAATCATCTGGGTCTATGCACATTCAATTATGCATATCCCATACAGTTCTGTAGCAGACAATATATGTCTGACAAAAATTATAAAATATCATTATTATTACCCATCATACAGTACACTCAGGCTGGCCAGGTTGTGCTCATAGCTGTACCAGCTCCGTAAAGAGAGTTATTTCTTTCTTTTAAGGAGGCGTCAACAGCTGTTTGTTAACAGTAACAGCTGAAAAGAAATATAAAAAAATTCTAGGGTTTGGGAAAGAGCTATGTTTGCCATAATATACTTTTTTTTAAATCTAGTGGTCATAATGGTTTTGCAACCCAGGACATTCTACTAGTTACCCAACATGAATGCATTGTTTGCTTAGTCACACAAAGAGAAATCGAGTAGTTAGTTACCAGTAAAAAAAGGTTCCCTTTGCACCAACATTTATACATCTAACACGTAGTTTAGAAAGCTATAAATCTTGCTTTGCATTTCCGGGTATTGTGCTCTGACTACAGGCTTGTTAGAGAAATAGAGAAATTGCTTGGAAACAGTTATAAGGTTCACTTACTCTGTTCCAATATTTTTTTACTAGCTTGGAAAGAATTGTGGCAGGGCTCCAAAGATCTATGACAACTGAGCTAAGAGCTCCGGTAAAGTTTTTCATATCCTTAAGCAAGAATAATTTATACAGAGGAAAGAGGGAGGGCAGAATATAGATATGCAGTTTCTGTTCATCCTGATGACTTCTTACTCTGTTTTCGTGCATTTGTATGTATCTCATGAGGAGGATAAAACTGCATTGTTTAATAAAATTAAATTGCATCCTGTTAGGATTAATATTTGGGGGGATATTACCTATCCCATAGAGCCAATATACTACAGTCTTCCTTTCACCTTGCAGCTAAGTTTCTCGTCCTAGAAGAATAGCAATTGTGGAAGTAAATTGAATCCCTTGTGTAGCATTTTGAAATTCCAGAAGAAAAGTGGGAGTTAAATATATTAAACACTATTCAGCTACTGCCCATCTTTAAAATAGTTAAAAATGTTAAAAATAGGTTTTTAAAATCTGCCGACAATTTTTGTATTTCAATAGATATTTGGAACAAAACAGGAGCTGTTAAACTCATCAGATGGGCAGTTCATCAACGTGAAACAATAACGCGGGTTGGCGGATGCTTATAATCTTTGCGTCTTTCCTTTTTTTTTTTTTGCGCCGAGTCGAACCCTCCTTAGGCTTCCCTGGATCTCACTCTCCCCCTTCCCTTCGTCTTAGCTTCTGCCTTACCTCCAATAATGCTAAGAAGCTGAGGGGGGGGTCGTTTAATAAAGCTAGACAATAAGGGAATGGCGGGCGACATTTAAATCACAGGCTTGACTGAAAATGAAATATCCCGTGGCTGGTTCGCTATATTTGCATCAAAAAAGCAACCAGAATATTTCAGGCTCCCCCTCCTCATCCACACACACACACACACCCGCTCCCCGGCTCCGAATTGGCTGCGTTTCCCCACCAAAGCCTTTGTGGCCCGGGCTTGCCTCGCGTCCCATTCTGGGGAGAGCAAAGGAGCAGAGAAACCTTCCCCCCCGTATGGCAGATCATTCTCTAAGTGAATAGAGATGAAGGCAGGGATATTAAGTGACTCTATAAAACATCCCGGACACAATTGTGTGATTGATGGAGGACAAAGTGGGAACAGCAGGACACCCGATCCTGGGAGAAGCCGCGCTGTCAATGCGAGAAGCCCATCTCTCGAAACAGCTTCTCCTGGAGGAGTTTGCAGTCTATTTGTATGAGTAATCAGCTGAGCCCCCTCTCTGTCAGCCGTGTTTACTCACTGATTTTCTCAACAAGACAACCATTGACACTGGATGGATGGGGCTAATCTGGCGCAGAACTGGCGGCTTTGCAGAGGCTACAGGTCGAAAATGGAGCGCCGCGCCAGCTTCACCTCGCCTAATCTAGCGGCTAATATTTATTAGAGCCAATTTACAACGCCGCTCTCGCAAAGAGCAAGCAAAGGCGCGGCCACAATTAATAACGCAGCCCTCGCCCATCGGGCGAATATCTAAGAGCAGCGATGCCAGCAAGACCCGCTTCAGTTGGCCAGCGCCGGGCCCAAAGACACAGCGCTTGCCCGAGCCACCAGCTTGGCCCGCCGAGCAGCAGGGCCCGCCTGGGAGGGAGGTGTCCCCTCGCTTTCCGGCCCGGATCCTTCGGGTCAAAAGGACGTTCCCCAAACTTCGGGGCTGCCTGAAGACACCACCTTTTCATCCAGTTCAAACGCGCGCCTTTACCCGCAGGTTTAGGATTTCCTTCCGCACTAAGGTTTCCTTGTGATTCAATGGCGGGAGGGGGAAAATGCCAAGAAACCACCAGCGGGGCCATCTGCCCGGTAGGAGAAGCTAAGAGAGCCCAGCACCTGCAAGCTGAAAGATTTGCCTAATGCACCAACAGCATTTCTTGCCCACAATTAAAACGGGTCTCTGCCGCAGCAGGCACCTCCCTGTCCTTGCCGCAACCCGGAGCAGGTGGCGCCCTCGCACAGCTCCAGATACACGCGAGCTGCCTGCAACGCCATTCCTTTCTGGACTCCTTTCAAAGGGAGCCTTTGCTATTACAGAGGAGAGTTGCCCGTAGGTTCACGGCCACCGAACAAAGGGCGTCTGGATCCTTGGAGCGTCTCTGACCAACTGGCATATAAACCGGATAAATACTAGCACAAGGTGGTTTGTTGTGTGGCTGTGTGTTTTAAAGACGTTCCTTGTGCTCGTTCAGTGACATTTCGGAAATGCCTTTGTAAGGTGCTTACCGCGATGAGGCGAGGGGGCAGGCCTCTCGATTCCCACATGCGAAATCAGATGTTAAGCATTAATAGAGAACCTCACCGCCATCCTTTCTGCGATGCTGACACACGCTCACAAATCTAAACACAATTAAGCAATCTTCTGCATGTATTCTACACCCGCATGTTTAAGTATCCCATTCATCTTGATACACTATGGCAGACCGCTGAAGGAGATGGAATCTGAGTTCAAATCTCCCAAAAGAATTTTGGTTTGGACAAAGCACCATATTCCCCCATCCTCTTTTGGCTTCCCTGAGATTTGGCACTGAGCCAGGGAGGTCCTCTATTTGCCTCCAATACCTATAATATATGTACTTCCACCCATATATGCATTGTTGGTTTCAGTACTTTAAAACAGCATATATGGGCAGGGCACCATGGTGAGCCCGGGTTCAACCCTACTATAAATTGCCAGACCCAGCTGAATTCGGTGCACCCAAAGCAACTAAGAATCTGGTGACGCTCTCCCAAAGAAGAATGCTTGAAAGACAAGTGCAGACATATTGTTTCCACCCGACAGGACCGTATTAAACATTTCGCACGTTAGATCCGTCCTGCATACAATCAAAGGCCCCAAAGAATTGCCAGGATTTTGTCAAGCACCGGAAGGCACGTAGGAAAGGGGGAAGGCTCATTTCTTCCCGCCTCTTCCTTACAGCCAGACCGTGCAAAATGCTGTTCACGGAAGAAATGCAAGGCCGGCTTTTGTCCAAAACGAACAAACGCCCGGTCCAAAGGCGGAGGAAGGGTCCTTCCTTCTCGCCCCAGTGCGGCTAAGCCTGGGCTTTCCAATCTAGGATTTCCGCCTGCTACAAGCTCGGCGCGGGCGGCTTGAGATCTGGCTGCTGGAATACCCTTCCTCGCCGCCGTAGGCAGGGCCTGGTGTGGCACCGGTCGCCGCGAGGCCTTGGGCGCTTCAGGCCAGATCGACGGCCCTCCAAGAGGGACGATCCGGACGCTCCCCCCCCCCTCTCTCGGAACCTCCTTGCGCTTCCTGGCGGACCGATGCAGTCGCTGGAACTGCTCGGTCGGCGGGGAGTGGCCGGCCGCGACCGTCGTCTCCTCCCGCCTCGGTAGGCCAGGCGGCATCTCGGCGCTAATTGCTGGGCTCCCTGCCTACCCACACCTCCGCCGCTAATTCCCCGCTTCTCATTCCGCAGGGAGGCGGTTGGCGGAGGGGGTGGGAGCCGCGAAGCCTCCGGCGCCTCCTCCGAGCGCGCGCCTGACTTCGGCGTGTGGCGTCCATCAAGTCCACCCGATCAGGGCGGTTCGCTAAATTAGCAGCTTGGCTGTATAATCAGGCGCTTGCCATTGAGGCCGCTGAGCTCGCCCGTTAGGCCTAGGTGAGGCTGCGGCGCCTAATGGGCCGGGAGGTGTGACGAAGATGCTAAGTTGGCAATTAAAGCTCATATCTGCCGAGCGCGATTTTAGGGCAGCCCTGGGTTATTATCGCTCGAGAAAACGCAGGGAGGTTTCGTGCGCGCGTGTCTATACGCGCGCGGACACCCACCCGCCCACAATCAGCACCGCATCTGAAAACGCAGCGATACATCCATTAGGTAAAGCTCCTATTTAAAATGCTTCAGCTTCCATCTTCATCATTTCATCAGTTCCGTGACTCTTTTAGATCTGAAAACATCTGAAGTTTGGCGCCTTTAATGTTTATCTCGTCTTCGCATTTGGGATTTACTTTAAAAAGTCTTGTCTGTGTCCTAAAGATCACTTCATCCAACCAAACCCTGCTTTTCCTATACTTATTCGTCATCCCTGAAAAGTTTCCCCCTTATGAATAGATCAAGAGATTGCTTTATACCAAAATGGCCCACTAAACTACGTTAATAAAATGTTAGTATAATTTTTAAAATTAGTAGCAAGAAGAGGTAGTGCCTCTTTTAAACAAAATGTCTGTGAAGGGGACAATTATACTGTGGCAAAACTCTGGAGGTTATCAATTATTCACCCTGGATCTGTCAAGAGAAGTCTTGAGGAAAGCAAAGCTGGCAAAAAAAGAGTTAAAAGTAAACTTAATTTAGAGGTGAAAACAAAAGGAAAGGGTAAATTTAGGAAAGGTTACTTAATGTGAAGCTGTAAGTGCTGAGATTTCTAAAGTAAAAGCCACTTCTGCCTTAGAAACCCTCTGAAATCTCTTTCAAGTGTAAATGCATTGTTGCCTACCTATTAATGGACCACTTAAACATATTAACCCATGAACATAGTCTATTTAAATAGCTCTTTCCTCTAAAAACATTTTACATTTAAACTGGAAGGCCATTTTCTGTTTATTCCAATAGAAAAAAGTCCCAAGGCATTTGCTGCACTTAAATATCTAAATTGAAATATTACCAAAAATATTATTAGCTTTATTTGCTGACACAAGGGAGGTAGGTTAAAGTATTTTTCATTTAATTTAATGGTGAATAAAGCACTTAAGACACTTGATGATTTATTGATCAAATAGAAATCAAGGCATCCAACAGCTACTTATTTAATCCCCACTCCCTGGATTATATATAAATTATTTTTTCTTTCCTTTTCTCACAATATGTGCACTTAGCCTTGTGGTTCTAAAGATTATAAGAAATGGGAGGTTCTTAGTTCATTATAAAGATTATAATATTAACTAAGACATCCTTTTCCTCTGCGAAGAATAGGAAATCATGAATCTCCACAGAACTGTAAACAGATTTTTAATGAACAACAATGTTCCAAAATGAGTGGTCTGTTTATAATAATTGTTTAAAAGGGAATAAAAAACTCTGGTAATAACTTGAGTAATTATACCTGTATAATTTTAAATAAATTCATTTGAGGCAAACTATGATAGGGGCATCTGAGTAACAAGTCTGTTCTCAGTGTTTGTTTATATACTTCAGTAAGCCATGATTACTTTATCATGGTTTGAATAAGCTACAAGTGGCTAAGATCACAATGCTAAGCCATAGTTTACAAATCCTGTTGACTAGTTTGAACAATATGCTAAGCCAAAATCAAACCAGATTAGTTCAGTGTGTATGAACCCAACCACAATATACTATGTTCATGCAAAAGACAGGTGAGAGGGCTGCTTTAAAGAACTGCAGATGGATGTTCACACTTTGAAACAACTTTTGGAATTTACTATATAGTCACACACAGATATTTCCAAAAGCCATATCCTCCCTCCCAAAAGCATAGGTCCAGTACAAAATATAATTTACGTAGAATTAATACCTACTACTTGAAATTTCCTGTTGAACAAGATAGCTATTTACTTATTTAATTGATCTCTTATTTGCATGTATCAAATCAATCTCATATACACAAGACACACAAAATATACAACATGCATATTCTCCCTTCCAGCAGAAGAGCAAACAAGATAGGAAAAGAGGAAATGGCAGGGAAGGGAAAAACAAATAGGCTGGAGATGAAACAAGGGAAAGAAATAAGTGGACATGGAAATAAAGAAAACCATTCTGTACACACATTATGAAAACAAATGCCAAACAGCCCCTCCCCAACCAGGATCATCGGAGATATTTGCATTTTCAGCATCAATCTGCCCTCATTTGCCCTTTCTTATTCCTTTCTTTTCAATTTTTTTTTAATTATCAGTAAAAATAAGCTGAAGCTCCTCCTAGGTCATTACTTGAGGGAAGTAATTTCCTTACCTCAGTTCATTGGTTATTACTTGAGGAAAAGGACCTAGTCTTTTTTTTTGGCAGTGTCAGGTGGATTGAACCAAACAACCATCTTAGGATAAAGTTGATGTATAACTACGATAGTCCAGTCTCTTTCATATTTTGACACAAATATAAATTTACCATTAGCTCCGTTACCAATAATGATGTTATAGCAATGTTTCTCAGCCTCAGCAAGTTTAAGATGTATGGACTTAAACATCCAGAATTTTCCAGCCAGCATGCTGGCTTGGGAATTCTGGGAACTGAGGTCCACACATCTTAAAGTTGCCAAGATTTAAAAATACAGATATATGATAAAGGGCTGGACTATGGCCAGGGAGTCCTGGGGTCCTTTGCTATAGAAATTCACTGGGTGACATTGGAACAGCCCATCTCTCTCTCTCAGATCAGCACATTTCAGTGGGGAGGGGTGGATGGAAGAGAGAATGCTATTAACATCACCATGCACTTGGAGGAAAAGCAGGATATGTCTATCAAATGTAACATTTTCAATAGGAGGTATTTACTTCTGAAACACCCTCAATGTTTTACACAATAGGAATAACAATACAGGTAGTCCTCAACTTACAACCATTTGTTTAGTGACAATCCAAAGTTACAACAGCATTGAAAAAAGTGACTTATGACCACTGCAGCATCCCTATGGTCACATGATCAAAATTCAGGCACTTGATCCTTGGCTCAATCTGTTGAGAAAGGTATAGTTTATTAAGATCAAGTGTATTGCAGTAGTACAAAGCTAGAACTGAAAATCGTGCCCCTTACTGTCTCATTGCCCACCCCAGGATAGCCAGTCAGGTTCAGGCAAGATGTTTTCATAACAGTCAGTTCAAGCATAGTTTGGTATGCAGCCCCCTCCTATCTAGGTGACCTTGAGGCAACATCTTCAGGAGATACAGCACTGACTTTCATTTCTCAAAACTTTCCCCCTTCCTTCCTCCTCCCCACAGTTCATGGCAGTCTGTCACTGCCTAGCAGTGAAGCACAAGCAAGTATAAGCTGGCAGCTGACACATGCAGTGTCCCAGAATTAGAACCTTCCCAGCTGGCTTCTGAACAAGCACTCAATGGGGGAAGCCAAATTCACCCAACAACTGCGTGATTCACAGAATTACTACAGATTCATTTAAGTGAGGCAAAAAAAGTTTGTAAAATATGGTACAATTCACTTAACAACTGTTTTGCTTAGCACTTAGACTTTGGGCTCAATTGCTGTTGTAAATTGAGGACTACCACAGGGTTGGGTGAATATAAAAATGTAAAAGATTGGCAGAGTTTGCACAAATGCTGAACTTTAAACTAGGCAATGGCATTTCAGTGTAGCATTTGAGAACATGGCCTCTTTTATCAGTTCACAAGTCAGAGTGCTGAATAAGTTTTAAGAAGAGGGATTGAATAAATCATGGTTAGTGAATCATGAGTAGGCACGTCATAGACAAATCACCAGGAATTAGATATATACACATTGCTTGTCTATGGCTTAACATGTTGTGCAAACCTAGCTATTATAATTTATAAACCATTGTGATCCCTATCAATTGAATTTAACAAACCATGGATAAACCACAACTTAACATGATGTACTAATGAACCCTGTAATTATACAGGTAGCTTTTAATCATAAAAAAGCATTCAGCCCTATTTGCTTTTGTACAATATTACATTCTGATTAGAAAAAAATATTGATGATAAGGAGTTGAATATTATAGCCTTTGGCAAGTAAGTTTGTCGCATCATGGGTAAGGATTCCCCCCACTCCCCACGACATAACAACATGAGCCAGAGAGAAACTCTGATTTGGTATATAATAACTCTATGCATAAGTACACACTGAGACACTTCACATGGTAGCCAAAAGCACAGCTGGATGGATCTGTGTTTATTTCTTAAAATATTGATGGCAATCACTGCCTTCGTTCAAACACCAAGGGAGTTTATTCTCCATTATATTTTATATGTCCAATAACCTGTAAAACAGATTATTATCATCTCAAGCAGCAGGCATATACAACATTTGATGGATTTAGGGTGTGTTCTGGAAGCCATTTGGGGGCATAGAATTGGGTAAGACTGAGTCAAAAAAAAGGAAAAAGATTTAAACCTTAATATTTGATTACTCTCAATATTTAACAACTTCTCTCTTCACAAAAACATTAGAGTTCAGCAATACTTTTTTTCAGCAATACATCAATAGCAGAAAGGTAAAAAAGCAGGCACACAGTATACATGTAGTAAAGCCTTCAAGTCAGATTCAATTCCTGGTGACTTCATGGACACATCCATATACTTTCCCTGGTAAGAATAAAAAGTAGTTTACCCTGCCTTCTTCTGGGATTTTATAGAATTTTCACAGCTATCCTAAAACTCTGAAGATCTCCCATCCAAGAATGAACCAGATGTAGCTTTCAAGTCCAAACTCAGCCAATCATTGCAATCTGGCCCTGTTAAACAATGGTAGATTAAAAATTCACATACAGTACAAATCTTTAAGAGTTTAAATGCCAAACATAAAATTGCTTCTAAGATTTACCTCTTCCTTCATGGTATTCTTCAGAGGTTCAATTGAAAGCATTGGTTTCAAGAAAGTATTACTGTCTCCTCTCCACCTACTCTGTTACTGACTTCCACCAAACCAATGACCTTTTAGAGTTCATGATACCACCATTGATTTTCTCAGACATTCCTTCATATGAACAATGCCATGGCAAATTGGTGTCATACAAAAATTCTTCACTGCATTGAATTGTATTTCACCTTGAGATTTCCTGAACTAAACTAATAAATTAATCTGAGGCTGCATGTTACAGCACAATCCCACTTTCAAAAGAGCTTAATTTTGAGAGGGCACCCAGGATGGTAGCCTAAAGGTTCAAGCTTATCAACTCTTCATGAAAGCAGAATGGGCAAGACAGGATGTTTTGCCTGCTTTTAGCTTGGCCTCTGCCTAAAATGCAGCCATTCTATTTTGCAACACAATGTATGATTTAGGATGTGCAAGTACAGTCCCTTTCATTTTCAATAAACTTTGGTTAAATAATTGCTCAGTAACATGTACTCATCAGACCTGTCTCTTGAAGCCATTTGAATCGTACTTGTAAGTATATTGAAAAACTGTCACCATCTCTTGGTGCTTTGGTTGCGCAGTGGCTAAAGTGCTGTTAAAGTAAAGCCAGCTGCCTGCAATTACTGCAAGTTCAAATCTCACCAGG
>JANHZT010004015.1:68500-79239 GCA_032468215.1 Stegonotus admiraltiensis
CCAGAGCTGAGCTCGCGTGCCCACCGATATGGCTCCGTGTGCCACCTGTGGCACCCGTGCCATAGGTTCGCCATCACAGGCATAGACTATACTTCACTGTTATGTTTGTTCTGGTTATCTGTACTATGCCTATTAATGGCAAGTAGAATATGCATGGAGATAAAAACATCTCCGTGCTTCATTATTGTAAATTATTGTATATTTTTCCAGTTATTGAAAAGTCAGTTTGTTTCAATGCCCTTTCCCACAACCCTCATTGTTTGAGAGGCAAATATTTAAAATACAAGTATTTCAATAAATAGTTTAAATTAATACTTAAGTAACAGGCTTGCTGTATATAGGACCAAGTTATATTTACCAAAATAATGTTCTATCGCTGTTCATCATCATTCTACATCCTTTAAATGCTCACTTTAGCTCTTTTTAAAAGACTTTGATAGTTAAAGGTCATTGTTTTAGCTTTAGAAAAGCACTCCAGGCAATCATTTCCAGAGAGTTATGTGCACCTATCAGTTCTATTCACGCACTCTACTAAAGATTTAGCTTTTTAGTGCTTCTTACAATGGGCAAAAGCCAAAAAAGACTGCAATTTTGCCTAATGTTTTGCAGTGCCTAAGGAACACCATATCCCCTGAGATCTTCGCTGACCTTTTATAAAGATCTGGCTCTTTCCCCAGAAATTAGGCATGAGTATTGTGGTAGTATCACTGCTTGTTGGATTTTGTTCTATGCGTATGGATTTATTAATTTTTAATTATTTTAAATCATTACTTCATTTATGGTATTGATGCTAGTCTCCCAGAATTGGGAGGCCAATTGCGAGGTTGAGTAGTTATGTAAATATGTTTAATAATTTTTTTTCACATTGTCAAAAGCATATTTTTAAACAAAATCTATTATTGGCAATTCTGTACCGGCTATTCAAAACCTCAGGACATGATAATTCAGTTTGAAAGACTTATTGGACTTCTGTGGATGTTTTAAGCCTGACGAAGGCTAACACATTTTTTAGTTGTGTTCTTGTTGAAATTTATTTCAGTGGTTACTAATGAAACAGATCAGGAAAATTGGAGGGGCGTTAGTCCCATAAAGGACTAATCTTAAATCCAATCCACAAAAGAAGAGGGGAGGGGGGTCACAAAAGTTTTATGTGCAATTTATGCTTTAAAAAAAGATGGAGCTTCAGTTGCATAGTTGTAAGTGCCATCTTCATTTTATGTGAATGCCTCTAAAAGTTTCTGTTCTATATTCTACTTTTAAAAGGGTTCAGTATAATCTTTCTACTATTAACATCTTTACCTCTAAAATCCTATCTTTTACCTTATCTGTAGGTTTTTCAAAGATTTCTCTGACTTTTTTAAGAACATCTTTTGCATGTTATTTTCTTCTATTTGTGATTTAGCAGATTTAACAGAATGACAGAGTTGGAGGGACAGGGTGTTGTCTTACCTGAATGCCCGTTCTGATTGGTGGGGGGACAGCGGTCAGGAATGGGTTAAATCTTGTCTGATGTCCATGGACTGAGTCTGCAAGCTGTCAAGTTCCTCCTCTTCCTCTTGCTTCCCAGCTTTCTGACGAGGAAGGATGTGGCAGATTCACACGCTGAGCTGAAAGGAGAATGTTAGTGCACACACGGCGAACCAGAAACGGGCGACAAACTGGGTGGGGCTGACCGCTGACCCCACACCAATCAGAACGGGCATTCAGATAAGAAAACGCCCTTTCTCATCGAGCGTGGGGCCAGTGGTCAGGAATGGGACATGCCAAAGCCTAGGACCTTCTGGGAGGGACCCGCCCGTGCTGGTGATGCCAACCCCGTGTGCACCTGCTGTAGCACGCGACGGCCAAATGCCGCCTCTGCCGAAGCAAAGCTGTCAATTTTGTAATGGCTAATAAAAGGGGTAGGGGAAGCCCAGGTGGCGGCCCTGCAAACTTCAAGCAAGGAGGCCTGAGTGGCCCATGCTGCCGAGGTAGATGCGCTCCTCGTGGAGTGGGCCATGAGATGGCGAGGGACTGGAAAGGCCTGACCCTCATAAGCCTTAGCGATAGTCGCTCCAAAGTTGCTGAGGAAACCTTTTGCCCAATGGTCGCTGGCTGGAACGAGATGAAGAGAGACTCTGTCTGTCGCAGCAATGAGGTCCTCCGCAGATAGATACAGAGGGCCTGCCTGACATCTAAGGTATGCTAAGCCCTTTCTAATGGGTGTGTCTGATTAGGGCAGAAGTTGGGGAGGATCAACTCCTGGGCCCTATGGAAGGGAGTGTTCAGTTTAGGGAAGAAGGAAGGATCCAACCTAAGGACGACCCTAATGGGGTGAAAAACACAAAGGTCAGCTCTGATGGAAAGAGCTGCCAACTCCAAAATCCATCTGGCTGAAGTGATGGCCAGCAGAAAGGTCACCTTGTGTGACAAGAGTCTTAAACTAACCTCCCAGAGAGGTTTGAATGGTCCCCGGGTCAGTGCCTTGAGAACCCGAGGCAAATCCCATGTAGGGTATCTGTGGACTGGGGGGGGAGGACGAAGGTTGGACGCCCCCCCCCCGGAGGAATTGCCTGATCAGGGAACGGCTGACCAGGGATCTCCTAGCACCACAACGTAATATAGAGGAAATGGCTGCCACTTGCCTGCAAAGGGTATTGGGTGCCAAACACATGTCAAAGCCATCCTGGAGGAATTCCAACACCTGCTTGGTGGAAGCAGTAGTAGACTTGATGCCCCATCCTTCACACCAACATGCAAATGACCGCCATGTGGAGTCATAGATCTGGGTCATAGAGGGGTGGTGGGTGGCTTGAATGGTGGTGATGACCCGCGAAGACAGCCTGGTTTCCATCAGCAGGTGCCGCTCAACCTCTAGATGGTCAGCTGCAACCAGCGGGCGTCTGGGTAGAGCAGGGATCCCTCTCAGAGGATTACCTTGTCCGGCGGGAGGCGCCACGGCCAGCAGACCAACAAGGCCAGTAGGTCCGTGAATCAGGGCCAACGAGACCAATGGGGGGCAATCAAGAGTAGCTCCACCCATTCTGTCAACATCTTCCTGAGGACCTTAGGGATCAGGGGAAGGGGAGGGAAGGCATATAGGAGGCCGGGAGGCCAACGGCTGTACAGGGCATCCACAGCCTCTGCCCCGGCTCTGGAAACCTGGAGAAGAACCTTGCTGTCGGACGGTTGGTCCGGGTGACAAAGAGATCCACTGCGGGAACACCAAAGTGAGCAATGTTCTCCCAAAACAGGTCTGAGTCCAGCGTCCATTTCCCCTGGTCCACAGTGGCTCGATTGAGCCAGTCGGCCTGTGTGTTTGCCACCCCAGAGATGTGAGAAGCCCGAAGGGACCTCAGATGAGTCTCCACCCAGGCTGCCAGCCTCTCAGCCTCCAGCATGAGGTGACGAGTGCGGGTTCCCCCCAAGCGGTTCACATGGGCCTTGGCGGCCACGTTGTCTGTCTGAATTAGGATGTGTCTGTCCTGAACCTTGTCCTGGAACACACGGAGGGCCAGATGGATGGCCCGAAGCTCCAACCAATTGATATTGTGACCCAGGTTGGCCTGGGTTTAACGGCCATGTGCCATGGCTGATGCAAAGTGAGCCCCACAACCCTGAAGCCTGGCATCTGTGGTCAGGACAGGGCAATGAGGTTCCCTGAACTCCCTCCCCTTGAGCACTGAATCCGAAAGCCACCATCGGAGGGAGCCGCAGACCTTGGGGGGAAGATGGACTGTAAGTCGTGAGGATCCTAAACGGGATTTCTGATATGGGAGCAGGAACCACTGCAGAGCCCTGCAGTGGAGACATGCCCATGGGACAATGCCTGTACAAGATACCATCTTTCCCAGGAGCTGGGACAGTGACGCCAGGGGGACGAGCCTCCCTGATGTGACTGACCTGACCAGGGACTGCAAGCTGGACAGGCGGTCCTGTAAAGATAGGCCTTGCTCTCTATTGTGTTGATTATGGCCCCCAGATGTTGAATGTCAATACCATGTGGCTCTTGGCTGAATTGATGGAAAATCCATGGGACTTCAAGACCCGGAGGGTGGTGTCCAGGTCTTTATGCGCTAGCCGCTCCAAATCAGACTGGATAAGGAGATCGTCTAAGTAGAACTGAATCCTTATCGGCAGCGTTCGGAGGTGGCCCGCCAGCACGGCCATCAATTTGGTAAACACTCAGGGAGCTGAGGAGAGGCTGAAGGGTAGACCGTGGTACTGGAAGTCACGGCTTGCATGGCAAAACCTGAGGAATTTGCGGAAGGTCGGATGAATGGGGACATGGAGATAAGTCTCCCTCAGGTCAACTGACATGAGGTAGTCCCCGACCCTGATGCCCTCCAAGATGGACTGGAGGGAGTGCATCTTGAACTGCTGGTAAATCACCTGGCAGTTCAAGGACTTGAGATCAATATTTGCTTTCCATCCCCCTGAAGATTTTTGAACAACGAACAGGCGAGAATAAAATCCTTGTCCGTGCTGCTCCCGTGGCACTGGCTCTATGGCCTGGATCTCGAGAAGGTGTTGAATGGCCGATGCCACCAGGAGCTGGGCAGACCAATCCCACGAGAGGGGGCATCAGAGAAACCGCCCTGGGGAGGTGGAGAGGAATTCCAGGGAGAGGCCCCACCTGACCATCTCCCTGACCCAAGCGTCTGAGGTGATCGCCTCCTACTGGTTGGCAAAGAGAGCCAGGCAGCCCCCAATGGGAGGGAAGGATGTGCAGTCAATGGGATCGGTGGAAGGGGTGACTTCGGCCGCCCCAAAAGGGACATTTGAATTGTCCCCTCTGAGCTGAGGAACCTTGTTGGTCCTGCAGGCATGCCTGTCAGGATGGAAAATATCTCTGGGATCTAGGCCCTGAATAACCTCCCTCCAAACCCCGGAAGGGACAAAAGAAAGTAGAGAAACGCTGTTCTGATCTATGGGACATGTTTGGCAAAATGCAGCATTCATTCCTAAACTCAACCAACAATGGTTCCAGTGGGGCCCCAAAGAGATTAGCAGCCTCGAAGGGGAGGTGGCCAGACACCACTTGGACTTAGCATCTGCCTGCCATTGGCAGAGCCAGAGCAGTCAACGGGCCGCCACTGTGGAACCTATGGCCTTGGCTGCAAAACATGATGTGTTCAAGGTGGCATCAGCTGAATATTCTAACACAGCCAAGACTTTATTGATGTCTTGTTGGGATCGGGTGTCCGATATGGGAAGTCGTTCCTGGAGGTGACGTAGCCAGAGAATAGAGGCACAATTAAAGAAAGAAGCGGCCATGGCTGACTTGATGGACCATGCCGTTGCCTGGTGGGCCTTAACGAGCGAGTGCTCCAGTTGTTTGTCCTCCAGCTGGAGGCTATCCTCCGGCAGACCCATTAAATTAGAAGGGGCCAACAGGGCAACTACCGGAGGATCCACTGTTGGAACCTGCAGTAGAGTAGAGAGATCTGGGGCCAAATTGTAAAGGCATCTATCTAAGGTGTTCGGATTGGGTCCCAATGCAGGAGTAGACCACTGCCTCTGTAATACATCCCTAAATAATTTAGGGCCTGGGATTTCCTCCACCTCAAAGGTGGGTTCATCGAACAAAGGAACCGCAAGTGCTACCTCCTCACCCGGGGAGGCTGAAGGGGGCGGGCAAGACCCAGGCAAGTAGTCATCTTAGCCTTGTGCAGAAGGGATCGAAAAAGCTGAGGTTTGAATAACCCCACAAAGGAAGGCTGGTCAGGGGAAAGATCCTCATCATCCGACAGATCCTGGTCCCTCATGTCCTCCCATGCTAAGGAATCCTGGCCTGACGAGCCCATGGAGGGAGCTCTGGCATGAGCAGGAGACTGATCAGTTGACAAGCGTGACCCTTCGACGTTAACCTGGGAGCAAGCTGAATCTAATACCCAGGAAGAGGTCCTGCGCTGAAGCTCTAATTGGACTCCCCTCTGGATGGCATCCTGAATATAACTAGCCAAATCCAGTGATATGAGGGGACCTGTCTTGTTCTCCCCTGAAGTCTGGGAAGTACTGGCTACCACTGGCACTGGCTGTGGTGGGGGGGTGGTGCCCTAGGTGGAGAAGGCTCAGATTGTGGGCCAAACAGAGCCTCATTAACCTCCCCTTTCCCAGGCATTGACGTGGGGTCCCCATCTGGGGACAAGGCGGGAGTGGGAACCGTGGGGGCCCCTGTAGTCCCTGATGGGGGGGTAGCTGGTTCTGGTGTCTGGGCCGGCTGGTCCAGGTCTTGGACTGCAGCATCCTTGAGGGCCTTTTGAATTGAACGTTCTATGGCCTGATGAAGTCTAAATTCCTCCTTGGCCCAGGCCGCGATACATTTTGACTCCCTGGTAGAAGTATGGGACTTCTTGGTCCTGTTGGAGGGAACAGATTGGGAGGTCCCTGGTAACGGACCCTCTTGTGCGGCCCTCTTGGAAGACTTAACCTGCCAGGTGGCCATTTTAGTCTGAATTGATGGTGACGAGCATAAGGTGGAGGCCAGGAGGCAAACCGCCCAAGGAATAAGCCTGCCGCGAAGTTCCCCAGATAAATGAAAGTTAACGTAGCAGGGGGATTGCCCAGGACCACGAATCCAATTTCAAATGGTGCTCTGGCAGCAGCTGCAAAGATCGGGATCTGGAAGCCTCCAATCCATATACGAAGCAGTCCAGCATATGGGTAAACCCAGGAGACGTCGCTCCGCGACAGTGTCAGCCAATAGAGACACTGCCACTATTTGCGGCCCTCAGCAGTACTTGGCCGAAACCGATCTGCCGGAATAAGGCTGGAGCCAGCAACCAGCGATGCTGGGAGGCTGCCGCCCCCGCACACGTTGTTCAGCGGCAAGGGGAGCGATAGGCAGATGGCGAAGTCCAACCTTCTGCGTTCCAAACGGAACCTGCTACCAGGAGTGCCTGGGAAGCTCCTGCGCTCTCCCAAGGACCACAGCGGTATCAGGGGTAAGCCCTTCACACTGTTATGGGGGGTCACAATCAGCCTGGGAGCCCCCAGCCCCGATGCACCGACAAGCAGTCTTCAGCAGGCTCTGGTACAAGATCCTTCACGTTGGTAAGCTTGACCTAGCCAAAAGGGAGCAATTAAAGGCAAAAAAATCCACCAATTTGAGAGTCAAAATGGGCAGCTCAGCAATATGTGTCTAGTCCAAATCAGACCGAGTCTGAAAGCTGGGAAGCAGGAGGAAGAGTAGGAGCTTATCAGCTTGCAGACTCAGTCCATGGACATCAGACGAGAGTTAACCCATTCCTGACCACTGGCCCCACGCTCGATGAGAAGTTTCTGTTCTATATTCTACTTTTAAAAGGTTTCTGTATAATCTTTCTACTATTAACACCTTTACCTCTAAAATCCTATCTTTTAACTTATCTGTAGGTTTTTCAAAGATTTCTCTGATTTTTTAAAGAACATCTCTTACATGTTATTTTATTCTATTTGTGATTTAACAGATTTAACAGAATGACAGAGTTGGAGGGACCTTGTAGGTTTGTTGAAATCCTTGATTATGTTTCCTTGATGTTTCTTGTTTAATATTGATATTCTCTGTTAAGTCACTGTACATCATTGTACATGTTCTTGTTGCCCAAAGCTTTCATCCCTCACCTTTCCCTGGCTATTATAGCTTGTTCTGATTTTTTTCTTTATTGCTTTGGTTTTCTTCCCACCACTACCCCACCCCAACCCATTCCTCCAGTTTCATAGTCACAGCCTACATCTTAACTTTTTCTTTTACCTTGCTCCACTTGAATCAGTGCATTGCCCTGCATTTCCATGAGATTTATACAATATAAATAAAGATTTATACAATTAACTTTGCAATATATCAGTTTGTAAAAAATACCCTTCTGTGTGGATTGCTTCTTATTTTGCTGGACTTCCTGAAAGACTTATCCCAAGCTGCCTTTCGCACTGCAGTGCACTTTCCATGCACAATGAATGATTGTTAATTGAAGTCTCATTCTCACGTTACATAACAGTGATAATGAAGAGCTACTATATCACAAACATTTTGGAGGTTCTTGAGGATTGCAAGGAACATGGTCAGTGAGGCCACCATTTGGGCTAATGATATTTATGCGGTACAGGAGTGGTTTGGGTTAGAGAGCAGTTTATTTTCACAAACAAAAAATTGCATGGCCCCAGATTTGCTACTAATTATCAGCAGTGTGACCTGGAGATGTTCTGGGAGTTCCAGAAATTGGTTCGAGGCCTTAAAGGGCCCATAGGCTCCTGGTCTCTGATCGCACTTTAATCAATCAACAGATGGAAGCATGGAAAGCAGATGCAAAGCCAGCCAAAAAAGCAGCATGTAGTACATTTAGTCTCCCTTGTTTAAAACTAAGAAAAACTTAAGTTTCACATACTGATTCAAAACTAGCAGCCAAATAAACAGATTTCTATTAATTTCTTACTCACTAAATGCAGCATTAGTTTCTGAACTTTGCAAGAGGAATATTAGTCCGAGTGGCCTGAATGGAGACAATACTTCAACCATGAATATCTGAAATCAGCTGCCCCATTTCTGCCTTTTTAGCAGTAAAAGAAAATGCTCTTCCTTCCATAGGCAATATGATCCTAACTTCTATACGTGGCCAAAAAAGGAGGAAACATTTTGCTGGGTATTGAAACTTTGCATTCAAGCATGGGATTTGTCAAGCCTACACAGATGGCTGATGGTATTAAGAGAATTTTACCTTGTTTTGTTCAAAACACAAGCACAAAGTTTAAAATAAATAAGAATCTAATGGTTGTATTAAATTAATTATTTAACAGCCAAAAATTAATGTTTCAAGGCAAATAGGGATAAAAAAGTTACCAAGGGGCATGTGCGTTTCTTGCAAAGAAAGGAAACAATTCTGAGTCGAAACGTTGGATTTTATCATTCCCAAATGGAAGACTAATCATTGTTTTGTAGAATCATAGAGACAGAAGGGACCCTTTCAGTCATCAATTTCAATCCCCCATTCAGTGCACGAGTCCAAATTAAATCATCCCCCACAGATGGCTGCCCAGCCTCTGCTTCGATACATCTAGTGCAGAAAAGTCCACCACCTCTCTGCATAATTGACTCCTGTTTTACATTCTTCATCTTTCTTAACACTGAATCAGAATTGCCTCCTTGTAATTCTGAGCATTGTTCCGTGTTTTAATTTTTGGTTGTCTTCCGTGTTACTATTCTTCAGATACCTGAATAAAGCTGTCTGCAATAGGGGAGCCAAATGGTTGCATCTACTGTTTTGGACTCCTTGATCCCCTTTTGTGGACAACTCTACATGGAACACTATCATGTAAGCCACTAGTCTTCTCCTCTCAAGCTAAATCATACTAAATCTTTCAATCCCTTTTTCTAGAACTTAATTTCTCATTCTGTAATCATGCTTTCTCTGCTTTCTCTACATACTGCAGTTTGCTGAAAACAGAACATGGTATTAAAGGTAGAGAATCTGATAAATGCAGAACAGAGTAAAATGATTATTTTCCATAATTTGGAAATCATACTAATATTACTACTAGTTTCTTTTTCAATGAATCTCTTTAAAAAATAGGACAATTTAATACTATTTCTGTATTGGATAGAAATTAATTTGCAATTCTGCAGATCCTCCTAACGCTCTGAGATTGTATCTTGAGGCAATAATGGCCTAAGACAGTGGTTCTCAACCTGTTGTCTGTGGACCCCTTGATGTCATCATAGGGGGTCCACGAAGGCTTGAAGAAATGTTATGATTTAAATCTTGAGTTAAGTCTTGGTATTTAAGGGGGGGTTGAGAACCACTGGTCTAAGACTTTTCCTTCCCATCTTCTTTTTATTAGTTTTTAAGTATCCTGCCAGAAGAAGAATTTCAAGAAATCAGAATACTTGCATTTGTAAATTTGCATGCATTTGCATTTGCATTTGTAAATCTTCTGTCAGGCCAATTTCAATATGGATTTTTTTTATTTAGATGGTGAACTATTTAAGAAAACTGAACGGATTTTGTTTTCTTCATCTGAATAGGCAAATATCAGACAGAGTCAACACAGACACAGCCAGCTTGATGGCAACTCAGCTTGGTGATGATCATTTTCACTACATAATTGGACTGATAGATTACTGCAATTTTGCTACAGCATAATCATATACTAAAAATATGTATGTGTGTGTGTGTCTAATCCTTTTATTTAGTCAAGCTCAGAACAGCCCATTAGTTTTGTCACTGATATCATTTAGATAACACTAGGGTAAGCTTTTCAAAGAAGGCAGCCTATGGAGAAAATGCAGTATAGCGAGAAACAGATCTGGCTATTACACAAGCCAGTATGACATTAAGCCAGAAACGAATCATGAGGATTCTCAGTGCTTCCAAAACTTCTCAGTAAAACATTTGGCAAACATCCCTTTCAGAACTAAAGGGATTATCTTTTAATGTATATGAGAATTGATCTTCAAAGCGAAAAAATATTGTGGCTGTTATCATCTTTACTGAGCTATAATTATGTTAGCTGCCTAGAATCACTGTTGCAAGATGGGTGGATAGGATAAGATAGGACAGGTTAGGGCAGGGCAGGGCAGGGCAGGGCAGGGCAGAATTATTCTATATAACTATATAAATTCATCAGAATAAATAACATGAATACTGTTAGATCGGCGCTGTTGTGGCCTGCCCACCGCCTGCGCAGCTCGTGACGGATCCTGAGGTTGAGGATCTTGACGTGGGGTCGCCCCTGCAACTGGTGCAGCCGCCGAGCGATTCGGACAGAGAGGAGGCCGGAGAGGA
>JANHZT010004015.1:101490-106490 GCA_032468215.1 Stegonotus admiraltiensis
AAGACTTAGTGAAACAGGTTCAGACATCAGTTTCAGTGCCCCTATTAGTGCTTTCCCAGCTGTTAGGGAAAATGATTTAATGTCTAGCAGTAGTTCCCTGGGCTCACTTACACGCCAGGCCCTTGCAGTGGCTCCTTCTTCCCAGTCAAGAGGTCAGGGTGCAGCAACTCACTGGGCAGGATCAGGGTTCCTCAACAGGTTCTGCGATCCCTGGATTGATGGAAATCGAAGGCCATGGAAGAAGGCTGCTTGTTTCAAGATCCTCCCAGACTGGTCCTGACATTGGATGCGAGTCTATTCGGCTGGGGAGTGCACCTGGGGACCCAGGTGACTCAAGGACGGTGGTCGCAGCAGGAACTACACAATGACATCAATTGGCTGGAGCTGAGGGCGGCCCATCTGGCGCTCCGTCATTTTCAGTCAGAGTTGTCAAATCAACAGGTTCTGTTAACAGACAACGTCACGGCCAAGGCGCATGTCACCCGCCAAGGGGGCACCTGCTCCATCCTCCTTATGGGTGAAGCAAAGAGGATGTGTCTCTGGGCAGAACGGCATCTACTGTCCTTGTGGGCAAAACACATTGCCGGGACATCCAACTTGACAGCAGATTGGTTGAGCTGGAGGACAATAGATAAACCGAATGGCGACTTCATCCGGAGTTATTCCACCTCATCACAGCCTGATTCGGGACTCCAACCATGGACTTGTTTGCCACACCTCCGAACACTCACCTGCCTTGGTTCTTCACCCGGTACTGGTCTCCAGCAGCCGAGGGCACCAATGCTCTTCGTTGTCCGTGGCCACCCAAACTCCTCTATGCCTTTCCTCCCATTCCTCTGCTCCAGAGGGTGATCTGGAAAATTCTGGAGAAGGAGGCAGAGGTGCTGTTAGTCGCACCTCATTGGCCGAGATGTCCATGGTTTGCAGACCTAGTGTCACTGTCGATAGCGCCTCCTTGGATGTTACCACTGCACAAGATATCCCTCAGGCAAAGGGCCCTTCAACATCCGGACTTCCAGTGGCTCAAGTTGTCCGCTTGGCGCTTGAGCGGGAGACCCTCAGGAAGGAACTCTATTCACCTGAGGTGATTTCTACTATCCTTGCATCTTGGAAAGTGTCCATGACCAGGATTTACGATGCCACTTGGGCGTCATTCAGTTGTTGGTGTGCCAAGGAGCATCTGAGACCGACTTCCGCCACAGTTCCGCAAGTCTTGCAGTTCTTGCACTGAGGCCTGAAGAAGAAGTTATCAACTAATACACTTCGGCGACAAGTTGCAGTGTTGGCTACCATCTTGCCAGGTGAGGGACCTATCCCTCTTTCTCAGCATCCCAAGGTCCGTAGCTTTTTAAAGGGAGCTGCCAACCTGTTACTACTGACTGTTCATAGATACCCGACCTGAGATCTATCCTTGGTTTTACAAGCACTCACCTTGCCTCCCTTCGAATAGTTGCGGACTACCACACTTAGACTATTTATGTTTAAAGTTGTGTTCCTGGTTACGATTACATCTGCACGCAGGATATCAGAGTTAGTGGCACCTTTGTGCCAAAGATAAATTCCTGGTTCCACAGGGCACAGGAGGTGATTTTGCTGGACTTTTGCCCCAATCCACAACATCCAAGAGAAAAGCGATGGCATACATTGGATGTACACAGGGCCTTGAAACGATACATTAAACGTACTTTAGGAGAATGGAGGAGAATGGAGGCCTTGTTCATGTCATTCCAGCCCACTTCGATGGGGAAGAAGGTGTCTCCATCCAGCATTGAACATTGGCTCAAGGCTTGTATTGCTCTAGCTTATGAACAACAAGCTCGCCCTGTACCACGTCGTATCACGGCGCACTCTACTTGTAGTGCCACCACCTCCGTGGCCTGGGCTACATAAGCATCGATTCTGGAAATCTGCAGAGCTGCCACTTGGACTTCCCCTTTACCATTCGTGAGGAACTACAAGTTGGATCAGTACGCATCGGCTGAAGCAGCGTTTGGAAGACGGGTCTTACAGAGAGTCCTGCTGGCCGAGGGGAGCCTGGACCAAACTGCTTCCCGCCCAACATCACTTTTGCTTGGGTATATCCCATGTTTGGACTCTCTAAGCAGTGCACAGGATAATGAACATTGGGCTTACCTTGAACGTTCGTTCTATGTGCACTGCAGGAGAGTCCAATCCCACTCTGGCTGGTACTGGTCCCGGGTCCAGGAGTGGTCGGTTCTTTGAATGAGCTGCGTCTTTCCTGATTCCGGATTCATTGAAAAAAACTGAGGCTCGGACGGAGGAGGAGGGCATGGCCAAAGAAATTCCAACTCAGTGACGTCAGAACAGACTGAAATTAACCCATGCTTGGACTCTCCTGCAGTGCACATAGAACGAACACTCAAGGTAAGCCCAATGTTCATTCAAATCACACAGGTATGAAATATAAAGTCCTCTGAACTCAAATAGATTAAAATGTAATTCCTTGCAAAGTAACAAAACAGTTTTACCTGATGCATAATTTTAGGTGCATAGGAAGATAGATGGTAGGCAAGGTTTCTGCCATTATTTTCTAGGAGCATTAGTGGAGATTCAGTTGCTGCTGCTATATCATTCAGACAACATTTGAAATTGCAGGTTGGAAAATTATTTGTAACCTGTAGATGTTTTCCTTCCTTAATCTTACACAGTTTACCTTTCAATTCAGTTTGTTCAAATATTTTGGACCTGTCTTTTTATCCACTTATTATCCATTTTCAGTGATCTTAAAAAAAAAAGCATATAACTGAAATGAAGATTCAGAATAGCAAAGGAAACAGTAATGGATTTCAAAATGAAGTGAGGACAAAAATAAGAAACTGAAAAGCAGTGGGAATAAGCACTGAATTATCTTTGGCATTGGAATCCAACAGAGAAGTCCCATAAGAATTGTTCAAAGGAATTGTGGGAATTGTCCCACAAAATTGTTTAGTTTTGTGAAAAAAAATCTTTGCCCTTTTGGAAGTTTCTGAATTTTTTGCATAACTTTTGTCACTAAACGTTAGAGATGTTGCTGCTGTATACAAATAACACTAAGATATTTTACCAAAAAATCCAAATGCAGTGGGCTAATCTGAAAAAGTAATTGTCCTTTAGGTTCAGTAATTGGTTGCACTACTTTGAACTGCAACGACTCCAACCAGATGCTTCCTATAATTGGTGAACAGTCTTTCACATTGCTATATTAGAACGTTGGCCCATTCCTCCATGATGAACTGTGAGATTTTCTAGCATGAACTGTTTCAAGTCCTGCAGCATTTTTGTGGCAATTAATTGTCAACTGACTTTGCCCTTCTAAAACATTGTATTCATTAATTTTCTTTTATACTTGCTGGTATATTTTCACTTATTGTCTTGTTATACACTCATGCTTGGGTTTCAGCTGACAGACAGATGACTTGACAATCTGTTTGATTCAAAGTAAGTAAAGCATCCCCAAGCACTCTCTTCTGTGCTTGATAGTTGGCATGATATTCTTATTGCAGAATATGATGTTTGATTTCTGTCAGATATAATGATACCCACTCAGCCCAAAATTTACGCTTCTCACTTAACTATTTGTAGAATATTCCACTTGGAAGACCATCTAGGTGCTTTATTGACAAATTGAGCCAAAAAATAATGTTTTTTTGTGAGAGCCATGGCTTCATATAGGAATCCCATTTTTACTTGGTGCTTTGCTGATTGTAGAGTCAAGAACACTGATGTTAGCCAAGATAAAAAGAAACCTAACACTTGGAAATTATTCTTGGGTTCTGGGAACTTCCTCAAGAACACGGACAGATGCAAAGTCAATGTCTGCAGCTAAGAAGTTGACAAATAGATCAGCTCCTTTGCTTGCCTCTGGAGAAAGAGAGGGTGCAAGATCAACCATGTTTTGTGCGCCATTCATTTGTTCCTCATGAGGAAATTAGGAGAACCAGGAGACCAGGAAATTTAGTATTTTGGTTCTAGTCCCAATTGGAGCCTTCAAATGACAGTAAGTTTGTACTTCCTTTAGTAACCACTTTAGGAAATTGCCCATTAATTGCTTTAAAGAAGTTAGATACCTTCAAAATAGTTGGAAACACCAGGAAGGTGCCTTCAATCCTTAATGTAAGAAAATGAAACTGTACAAACTTTAAGAAACAGAAAGCATAAGGGGACCCAAAATTTGTGAGATTTACATAGGCAAGATTAACTCAAGAATCAGTTTTGATTCTTTAATAAAATACTTGTTCAACCAACTGTAGTTGTCCCTTTAATTGAGTTGACTGATCTGGGAGGTAGTTACTTTATCCCAGTGGCACTTTGCAAGTTGGATGACTTAATTTAGGAAAGAAATGAAACAAGCACTAAGTTTGGACTCTGTCGGCTGAATACATATAAAGTTCTCATAATGCTCCTGACAATGTCTACCCAAACATTTGGAAAAGCCAAAGGAGTATAATTTCATGGAATATATTTTCATAGAACTGTAGAAGTTCCATATCCTGCTTATAAGTGAAAATTCTGCCTCTTGTGTGTACCTCTATTGTTTTGAAGAGCCAGACAATATTTTGATTGCCAATCACTGGAAGGCTGAGAAGTATAAAGTATTTAGGGCTACATCCCACATATGCACAGGATTGGAAATGGAGAAGATTTTTTTAATTGTTAATTTAAGTTTTGTTCACACTGATGCAATAGGACTGGGTGTTTTATTAATATGATTTATTGGGTTAGGGATTTACTGTCTTCACTGTGAGTTGTATTGGGTTTGGGGACTGCACTGAGGTAGCTCAACCAATCTCATTGTACATATGTTGTGCACTGACAATAAAGATTTGAATTTGAAGTCTTGAGTTTTAAATTTTCATCTGGTTTCCAGCTCAAAATGTCAAGAAAGGAGGGTGGTAACACATAGTTTTTTCTTTGAATGGCCAGAGAGAATGTTAAAAATTACAGCTTGGATATCATGACAAAGAGGGTAAAAGAGATGTGATTGTGCAGTGGTACAGATT
>JANHZT010004015.1:108990-115821 GCA_032468215.1 Stegonotus admiraltiensis
ATTTGTATTTTAGATTTGTGTAAGTATAGAAAAAATTAAATGTTTTAACTCCACAAATGTGAAGCTCTATAGGAGAGAAAATTTTGATCTAGAAAAGTAAGTAGGTAGGCAGCATGAAAAAATTATATGGTTGTTATTCTCTTTGTGACTTACGTTATATGTATGGAAGTATTTTGCCAGTACATTGAGACGTGGTGATAAAGTGATTACAAGCAAATGTGAGTCCCCTGTTACTGCTATATCTGATTTCAGAAAGTAAATAGGATGATTATGCATTTTATATATGAAGGCCAGGAATGAACATTATGCACCTAACTATATTTGGGTTGAGAATTAAATGTATGATTCTAATGGGAAGAAAAAATAAGTTGAAGTTAAGATTTCAGGCTTCAGTACTTCTAAAACTGCTATATACATTTTCTGAATATAGGTATAATTGCCTGAGAGTAGCCATCTTACTTGGAAACCAATAATTTATTAAGCATCCTACTTGTTTTAGCACATACTATATTATTCAGATTTAAACTTTCCTATAAGTTGAACTTGCATTTACAGCAACATGATGTTTAAGTAGCAAAAGTTTTTCTATGCTTGATTGGTTCAAAAATGCTGAGCATTCACTGAGCACAATGATATTATGGAATTGCTATAAGTTGTATTTGTGAAAATATGTTGCAACCATAATGAAACGTTGCACACTAATTAGTGATTATTCTATCTTTAAAATATGTTAGAAATACTGAGAAATATTTCTTGATGCTTTACAAAATGGTGTAATTGTGGATGGATTGGTCTGAATTTCTGGGGAAAAGTAAATCTTTAAGGATTTACATTTCATTTGTATGCATTTCCCTTTGTAGCTGCTTATTCTTACTGATACGATTGAGCCAGTCCAGGGGCAAAACAAACAACATCTACAATTCATTTTTGTCACGCAGTATGCAAAATGTACATCATTGCTACAAATATATTTCAGATATATTGGGAAGGAAAATTTAAACATTAAAATAATTCTGCAGTTCACTTTTTGCCATTGTGAGATATTTAGGACTTATTAGACAATGTGATTGAGGTGTTAAATTAGGATTGGAGAATTGCAGATTCTAATCCACTTTGAGCCACAGAATCTTACTAGATGACTTTGGATTTGCATGCAGCTTGATCTGTTCACAGGTGTGTTCTTGTGGGGAAAAAGAGGCGGGGACGCCTAGAACATTTGAATGGAAGATGGACTATAACTAAGGGAGAAATAATGAATATCGAGACAGTAGGTGTAAAGGCACAGAAGCTTTTTTGGGAGAAATGTTCTTTTAGTAAAGGAACCAATATGCATATATCATCTAAAAGAAAACTACCGGTATTTGATCATAGAATAAGTAACCCAGTCATTATTTAAAATTCCATTGACAATGTTGAAACATCAGTACTGGAAAGTAAAGTAAAACATTGATGGTAAGTACTGTTAAACCATCAAGTGAGATTAAAGTTGTATTCTCACAAAGTGTTTGGAAGCCAGTAAAAAAATTGTAGCTATTGTTACAATTATAGCCTTTTTTTGCTGCTCCTTGTACTGCCTCCTGTCCCCTATTTGCTTAGAAAGCATTAGTAACAAACAGTATTTTATGCTGTTCAAAAATGCTGTTAATATGAACAATTTAATTTGCAATTCACAAACTTTTGCTGTGCTGACATGGTTATGCTGTAAGTAATCCATGCATATCTCTGAGTTAATAAAACTGTAAAGCTTAGCAGTTCTGCTGAGCATGCTTGCAGCTAATCAAAATGCCTGGAGTACCTCCTAGCCCATTGTGCCCTGGGTAGCCAGGAATTGCAATTTAAAAAACAGCCTTCCAAATAAATAAATTGATAGTAGAATATAAACTTAGTTTCATATTGAATAAAACTGAATTTCACAAAATTAAAGCAAAGTTAGTGCACTAGTTGATGAGCTAAGCAGATCTCTTGAGTTAATTCCTGCATTTTCTGGATCTGGTACTACTTTCTGATTGTTTTATATCCATGGGCTCAGCAATTTATATGGTAACAAAATTTATCCAGAATAAATTTATTTGGCATCAAAGCCAACACAGAGATGGAATTGTTTCCAATCCTGTACAATTTGTGTTGTTCTTTTGGTATGGCAGGATACTTAGGAAAATATACTTTCCCATTAAAAACATCAATTTAAATCAGATATGAGTTCTTAAATAAAATCAGAATTGCAAAATATGACACCTAAGCTACTGATTCAGACTATGATGAATCCATCATCAAAAGAGAAGAGCTACACTGAATGTGTGATAAAAATGCTTTCCAGATTAAAACAAAAATTGTTGGTTTAACTTTGGCAGCTCCAAACTAGCTTAGGGTCTTGGTTGGTGAAAGAACCTCCTGTTTCATTTATACTTAACTATACACTTGAATAAATGCCATGCAACTAGTTTCTGCCTTTTAAAATAGATTTCTTCAAGAACTATGAAAAAAACCTTTTCTGTACTACAGTATCCCTTGATTCTTTTTAAACAATTTATTAATGAGCAAGTACATTTCTTTAAAAAATGCATTTCAATTGTTTAGTCATTTCATAAATAATACATGGATACTTGTTACCTGGTTAGCTAGCTAAGGAATGGTTGCAGGTGACACTAAAAGTAATTGTCCTGCAGGATTCTTGCTACCATCACCTGGGAAATCGAGGGTCAATATCCGATCAGAAAGCTTGTCCAGAATGTACATTTCTTCTTTCAAGGGAACCTATAATGTGTTTCTAGAATATGTTAAATCCCAACCATTAAGTTTTATTTTATAATGACCACAAGCCTTTTTGTTCCTCTGATATAATTTCAATTGATTTATCCTCATTCAGACATTCAAGTGGGCAAACCAAATTTAAGTCTTTTTGGAACAGAGGGTGCTGCAAACTTTTTATTTTTTGGAATGAATATGGACAGTTTTCTTCCAAGAAGAGTTTCAACAGGGTTTTTTTCTGCCGTTCAATTGAATCCAGTTTTCAGAAACCAGCTGGACAAGTCCCTGTTGGCAAGGTTTTCCAGAAGTGGCTTGCCATTGCCTGTTTCCTCTAGGGCTGAGAGAAAATGGTTAGCCCAAGGATACCCAACTGCCTTTGTGCCTAAAGCAGAACTAGAACCCACAGTCTCCCAGTTTCTAATCTGATGTTTTAAAGACTATTCTAAACTTACTGTCTTCAAAAGTATATTGGACTTTTAATACTTGGCAACATGATAGATTAATAATCTACATTGACATTGGTATAAAAATAGAACTGAAACGATACTTATACCAGAGGTCTTCAAACTTGGCAGCTTTAAGTTTTGTGGACTTCAACTCCCAGAATTCTCCAGCCAGCATAGCTGGTTGGAGAATACTGAGAGTTGAAGTCCACAAATCTTAAAGCTGCCAAGTTTGGGGACCCCTGACTTATACTAACGTAATTCAGAACAACCAAAATATGAATTTTGATGTCTGTTTAACAGATTTATAGGACTATCAAAGTCAAAGTGACTATGAATGATGTACATCAGAAACAAAACAATAAAAGTCAATAACCAAACCATGTTTAAAAAGAAGTTGCTCTGTATGGAATTTTTAGCAACTTTAATAATTTGTCTGCTAGATGGTACATGAATTTTATTTTTATTCTAATGGATGGATTCCTTATTTATTAGATGTACATCTAGTTATTCTCCGGGACAGTCAGAATGCATTACTTAATAATAATGTATTTGAAAATAAAGTAAGTGGTACTGTAGAGTAGCTGTAAAACTTTTTAGGTCTTGAAAGTTTTCAGATAGGAAAATTTTATGTGTATTTATAATTTAACAAATTATACCTTTTGTGTGCAGCTTGGCAAAAGAAAAGGTTATGTATGAAAAAGAAGCAAAACAACAAGAAGAAAAGATTGAAAAGATGAAAGCTGAAGATGGAGATAATTATGCAATTAAAAAGCAGGTAAAGTTCATGAGTGAGTGGCTGCTTCTGGGTGGGGGAGGGAGCGAGGTATTTGAAAGACTCACTGGGAAATTGGCACTGTTGAAAATGAAGATCACATGACCGCAGCAGCACTGAAGCAGCCACAATTTTCCCAAATGTCATTTCCACGAGAGTCATGGGTCCAAATTACGACATAATTTGAATACAATTGTTTAACAATTAGGAGCTGCAAGCCTGCCACTAAGCAATGTGGTTCTTAAATGAAATGATCATGATTACATGATCTTAACAAGCTTATGATTTCACTTCCATGATGGTCATTAACTAAATCACCTGCAAAATATCATATGACTCTGCTTTGCAATTTTACTTCAGGTTTCTTCATTAAATCTGGTTTTCAGAATCCAGTTCTGAAGTATATAAATGGCAATCACCTTAGCATTGTGCCGCTTTGACAGTCATAAGTGCAAGGATTGATCATAAAGTTACTTTTTCAGTGCTTCGTACCATTGAACGGGTTACTAAACAGTTACTAATCTGTTAAAGACTAGCTGTTGTCCAAGTCCAGTAGCTAATAAGTATAATTAAGAAATTATTCTTATCAACGGTGCTCTATAGGAAGGGAAAAGTAATAATGAAAATTCCAAGTTAGAATTTGTATATTTGGAATATATCATTGGATATTCCTTAGTGCACTCTGAATGTCGCAAAAAGTGAAATATGTATGCTGCCTATATACCAACTTTATCTTGGAATCTTTTCACAACTATATATAGTCGTGTATACTGAACCCTATTTATAGTTCTAGAAATTACTGTTCTGTTGGAATCTTCACGCTTAGTAATTTGCTAATTGATTTTCATTTCTAGCTACGTTATACAGATCTTTTTTTACAGATCTTTTCATTTCATAAATTTAAGAGCTGAAAATACTCCATTAAAAAAAGGATGGTGGTGTGGACAATTACAACATTGTCTTCTGGAGATGTATACAAGATGTTCAAATACATTGGGGTGCCAGATCAGTAATTTCTCATAAAAAGCATGGTGAGAATAATCTTTCACCTAAAACAAAACCCAAGGATGAGTAATAACTTTTTTATGCATGATAAGCATCAAAAATATGAGCCTGCTGGTCTTTGCTTTTCATTTTTCTTTACCTTTTTCTCAGTCAGAACCTCCTGCAGTGAGCATCCAATGTGATCAATAACTCAATAACTTTTTTCATGCAGTAATTATCTCTGTGCGGTATTATCTGAACACTGTTTTTATTTATTACCCAAAAGATGTAGGAGATATTTATATAACCAGCTGATCCCATTTTGGACGAAGCTGTTTCTAACCACAGGGGAAATAGTTTATATCAAATAGTATTTTAAATAACTATTTCATAGAAAGCTTTCTAATCGTTTTTGCTTGAAGGTAGAAGTAATATTGAATACTTTTTCTTTAATAAAATACTGTTTATGCGTATGAATATATACATCAATGTGATGTCTGGTTTTAGGCAGCTAATATCAAAATGGAAAGTTATCTCTTATTTGAAGTGGTTACTTTCACTTTTTAGACCGAGATCTTGCAAGAATCTCGAATGATGATTCCTGATTGCCAACGCCGACTAGAAGCTGCACATTCTGACCTTGTTCAACTATTAGTAAGTATGGAAGAGGAATTTTTCTATAAGACTGCCAGCTGAACTTAGATTAGTTTATACATCTTCTGTTTTGATATATTACCAAATCATTAATGTGCATATCTCATTATTGTCAGCTCTTCAAAATAGACACATTAAAATATGAATATATGAACATTTAAGAATAAAAGTGGCAGTTTTGCAGAAAAAGTATACTTCTTGAGACTTATTTATGTTAAAATGGCCAACCCAAAGTAGTCTTCCTCCCCCCTCTGTTTTTCAATGATTTAAGAATTTCCATTACAATCAGTCAGCTAATGCTTGATGCAAAATTTTAATCAGATGTTTAAATTGAAATAGGGTTGATATAAAATATATGAAATGCAGTGGGTGAAAAATCAAAGTTGGCTTGAGGTAAGCATGTTGACAATTAAGCTTGATGATGGTGTGGAAATATAGTGGAGAGAAAATTATTTATGGTTATTTGGATAAAAGACAAACAAGAGCATAATCAGTCACTGAACATAATTATTAAATGGGAGCTTTAGACAACCCTGTATTTAAGTTAGACTTTAAAAGAAATAACTTAAATATTTGCAGTACCAATTCTTCTGAAAATTGCCATAGTCTTAGTTTTCAGAATGACTGCTCTAAGGTGTTGGAAGCTATGCTTCAGTGTATTAATAAATACAGAGCCTGATTTGTATGTTTTCCCCTTCAAGTCTATTTCAGAGCTGTAAGCTAAAGGAAATTTTCTAACCCAGCATTCACTGTTCATTAGAAGTTCTCATAGCTTTAAGAAATATTTCTTTAGCTGTGGCCCATAGGATCTTCATTTTAGATCTTTTCTGGAAGCTCTTTTCTGTAGCAATAGCAATAGCACTCAGACAGTTTAGAATCAGCATCCTTACTGGTAACACCAAAGGAATGCTTGTTTAGCATCCTGTTTTTGACAATAGACAATCAGATGTTGCCAAGCCCAGAGTCAACACAATAAAGTCCAGTCAAGGTTCAGTCCTTTATTTGCTTACAGCTAATGGGCAGAATCTTGTCAAATGATGAACGCTGTTCTAACCTACTAGATATACCCTGTTTCCCTGAAAATAAGACCCAATCAGAAAATAAGCCCTAGCATGATTTTTCAGGATGCTCATAATTTAAACTCTACCCCAAAAATAAGCCCCAGTTAAGATCATCAACCAAGGGGGATGCTGTACTGTATTGTATTTCCCCCAAAATAAGACCTAA
>JANHZT010004015.1:118827-135252 GCA_032468215.1 Stegonotus admiraltiensis
ACAGATTTAGATAAGGAATGTTATTCTCAGGACTCAACTAGTAATGATTGATGCAAAGTTCAAATATGGTTAGGGGATGGGCATGCAAATAGGGAAAGGGAAGATATAGCAATAAAACATAAATTAGTTCTTGTTTTACTATGTATTTTTAATACAAATGTAACCATTGATTTTCTTTTTAAAAATGTTCTTTGTATTTTAATTTGTTTTTTCTACTTACTTTGTATTTCAATATTTTAACAATAAAGATATGGAAAAAATAAATAAAATGGTATGTATTCAAGACCCTAAATAGGGCAAACTTATCTAGGAGGTATTTTCACCCATCCTGGTCACCAATATCTGTCTAAGCTGGAAATATTTTGTAAATGGTACATATCCAAAGGTCACAGAATACTAATGGATTTAAATCATAGCATAAACAAGCTCGAAGTGATAATGTTGGCTGCTTTCCCTTCCCCCCACCCCCAAAATAGAACCCAATGAAATTGAACACTAAAAGAATCAAGACAGACAAAAGAATATTTGTTTGCACAATTTGTAATAAAATTTTGGAATTTGCTACCATGAAGTATGCTGGTTACCAGCTTCGCTGACTTCAAAGAAGGTTCATAGAAGTCATAGGGATTGGTGACTAATAGCTTTGATGGCAGTGTAGCTGCTTCAGAAAGCCATCAGCTGGGAGATGAGTAGGCTTCCTTGTGCAGTTGGCTGGCTGCTGTGTGAACAGGCTAATGGCCTAAATCAGTAGCCCTCAACCTTTTGGGCACCAGGGACCAGTTCCATGGAGAAAGACTGGAGGGGGTGTGGTTTTGCAAGCTGCCTGTATCCCATGGATGGGGCTTCGATTGATTGTATGGCCCAGTTCTGGCATGCTGTGGCCCGGTGGCGGTCTGCTTATATTCTTATGTACAATAACATGGCCTCAGTAAAGTGATATACTAGGATGAAATCAAATTCTGTTATCATTAAGATAGTGGAAGGGGCAATGTTACATCATTGTCTCAGCAGAACATGACGGGGGCTCCTTCAATATGACTGATTTATTTTATTTATCACATATAGAAACTGCCCATCTTCCTCACAGAGACACTGATCTAACATGGACCTGGAATAGTGGAGTTTATATTCACAGATGTTCTACAAGATTTGTCCAACCTTCAGAATATCTCTTTACTTCACCAGAAACCATAAGCTCCAGTTCCGTATGGAAGAAGCCCTACCCTCAAATGTTATAAATATTAAAATCTCTAAATATATGAAACAAGCTGGATGTACGAAAAGATACCAAAATGGGCCTTTAAGAGGACCAAGGATTGATGCCAGTCAAGCAATCTTTCCCTTCCAGCACATCTGCCTTGACAATTAGGGTCAATGATCACCATGCCAGGTGGATCAAAGCTTGAGTATCCTACTATGGAACCTACTGAGCAGGTACAGAGGGCACCTCCAATAGAAGCACAGTCACGATTTGCCTTTGCCACTATATTTAAGAGGGACTGCTGACAACATTTACAAAGAGGAAATTATTTGGAAAAATTACTTGTGGACAAGGATAGAATTACCTTTTTGATTACCTTTTGATTATTCAATTAGGATGAGCTAAATGCAGCTAGAACTGGGAACACACACACTTTTGTGCTTCACAAGCAATTTAAGCAACTCAATATTATATTGCAATAGTTATTCCAGTTCCTAGCAGTGTATGTTTTAAATCCAGGGTGTGCAACTAATTAGGGCAAACAGACACTATAAATGCATCATTTTAAAGATATTAAAACTATGCACAATGAATATGACTGCCAGCTCTGTTTTTTAATAATGTTTTCCTTCTGCTACATTAACAGTGATCATTTGGGGGCAATTCTTCAAAACACTCTAGAGTAGGGATGTCAAACTTGATTTATTGAGGGCCGCATCAGGGTTGTGTTTGACCTCGGGGGGGGTGGGCGTGGCCAGGGTGGGTCACTTGTGTCAGGGGCGCCTGGTGGCCCAAGCGGGGCTGGGGGGATTCTCCTACAGTACTTTCCCAGCAAAAACAGAGCCCGGGAGCTCCTTTTTTGCTGACAGAGGCACTGTGGGCTGATCCTTCTCTATTTTCAGGGCAGCCCTGTGGGCCAGATCTAAGCACCCCGCTGGCTGGATCCGGCCCACAGGCCTTGAGTTTGGCACCCCTTCTCTAGAGCTTCTTGAGAGTTTGGGAAAAGTATGCAGCCCTATGACAGACTTTGTACCTCTGACACAATTATGTATACAAATATTTTATAAAATTGCTCTAGTCGATCTAACACCCTTGAAAAGGTTACATGTTGTTTTCTATACAATAGAGGGGATGGAAAGTTGTTGCAGTGCTGAAAAAACTATCATGCAAATCAGATACTTATTTCTCAGTTATGCTATTGAAGTGGATAAAGGCTGGGTCAGCAAATGATAGCCGCTTCTAAATCTGTCTTAACCACTGCATTAAGAACTCTCTGGTTCAGCATTCTAACATTTAAATTGCAGTTTGCATTTTCCAGATTTTTTTAGTTCAGATTTCAGTTCTGTTTCCCTTGATAACCTCTCTGGTTCAGGTTGGTTTTTCAAATGCTTGAATATAGTCAAAAGTAACATTTTAAATAAGTTAAACACAATATGGTCACTATTTCATTTTTTTTTATTGGAGAGGCTTTATGATACTTCCTCATTTTGAAATAAATTCTTGATACGTAGTTCATAGTGTGTAGAATTTCAGCTGCTAATTGAAGACACTGGCAATGTTTTCGTTTTGTTGCAGCTGCTGTTTTGAGGACTCTTCACAAGCAAGTCTTACTATAACTACTGTTGTACTTTCCAAAATATGAATATTGTTTGATTTTTTTTATAAAACATTTTTCAAACCATTGTGTAAGGAAAGCTAGGTGGAAGAATCCATTTAGGCCAATGAATCCAATTCTCTGTTCAACACAAGAATCCAATTTAAAGCATTTATTATTATTATTATTATTATTATTATTATTATTATTAATAATTAAATTTTTATACCGCCCTTCTCCCGAAGGACTCAGCCAAAATAAAAAACCATAACAATATAAAAGCTAAAAACAATTTAAAATTATTAAATAGTTTGGCCAATAATCTAAAATAAATTAACCCATTAAAATATTATTTTAGGCCAGCCCTGCTTGATGGAATAATAATGTTTTAAGGGCGCGGCGAAAGGTACGGAGGTTGGGAATCCGACGAATCTCAGGGGGCAGCTCATTCCAGAGGGCAGGTGCCCCCACAGAGAAGGCTCTCCCCCTGGGGGTCACTAGTCGACACTGTCTAACCGACGGCACCCTGAGGAGACCCTCTCTGTGGGAGCGTACTGGTCGATGGGAGGCTATCGGTGGCAGAAGGCGATCTCGTAAATACCCAGGTCCTACCCATGATTGTGCCAAATGGCAGACCATGGAATCATAAACAAATGTGAACACTGAAACAGAATGATCAAATGCCTTTCATGACATAGCAAAGCTCTTCGAACCATTCTTTCTTAGATTATGCGTTATTGCATTTGCTTTAGCTTCAAGTGCTGTTCAGAAAAAAAATATTGCAGTAAGATGAATGTCTAAACTTCTAAGTCAAAACTTTTGTTGTATCTGATGGCAAACCATGACTGGTGAAGCTTGTTGAATAAATGTTTGTATCTGATATGAACTTCTTTTTCATTCACTTTAAAACTTTTTCAACTGAGTCCAAAATTTCTGTTCTTAAGTTAAACACTTGTTAAGTGTATTTTGCCTGATTTTATGACCTGTTTTGCCAGAGTTGTTAAGCAAATCAGTGTAGTTGATAAATTAGTAATCTGGATGTTAAATGATCACATGACCCTGGGTCACTGCAACTATCATAAATATGAACCAATTGCCAAGCATCTGAATTTTGATCACATGATCATGGGAATTCTGCAAAGGTCGTAACTTTGAAAAACGATCATAAGTCACTTTTTTCTGAGCTATTGTAACTTTGGTCACTAAATGAACTATTGTAAGTCAAAGATGACCTGTACTTCAATATGATGGTTCATTAAAATATGTACATTATAAATGGATGATTATAAATCAGGAATACTGAGTGTCACGTGGTTTAATGACCTGAAAGTATTTCTAAACAAAGCAAAGTGTCTCAGTGAAAAATGAAACTTACCTAATCTCCTAACATTTATCCTGCAAAGTAGACACAGTGAAATATGAATGTTTAGATCAGTCCGTTTGGTCATTTCTTTTGCTCTTGATGATTATTTGTGACCAATCAAACATATTAACAAAAATCTTCAGTGCTTAACTGGGATTCAGTTAATGTAAACCAGCATTGCAAAGATGATTTATGGCTAATAGTTCAGAATAGATTAGTTTCATTTTTCCTACCATAGCATTGTACAAAGTACAATACAATTACTTGCACACTGAACATCTATTCAGGGTTGTCTAACTCCACAATTTTTGCTTCTAATCAATGTTTCAGGTTGATTTTTTTTGGAATCAAGTTAAGTAGTGGGGTGTTTTTTTCATGAACAGCTTATTGTTTGTGGTCTTGATCAGAAATTCCACCCAGCATAGGAAAAGGTTGTAAGTACTATATATTTGCTGAATGTTGTTGTACTCAGATATGTGTAACAGCAGTACAAATTGTTTTTATTTACAGAGTTGACAGCTATAAATCTAAGTATTCTTATCCTAATTTAAATATATATTTTTATCCTATAAAGCCTATTATTAAACTATGAACTTAACATTCTAAATTATACTTAGTTTGTATGATAAAGAAGTTCAGAAAGACAACAAGATGTGTTGAGTACAATTCCTCTAACCAAGTCATCAAGGTCCAAGAATGGAAAAGCTGAACTCTGACCAGATCTCAAAAGGGGAGCATACCAAACAATCCAAAATGCACATGTCCATAAATTATGTAATCTGAGTTAACAGTCTCGTCTTTTCTGTTTTATATGATCATTCTGTGGTAATGTTTATGATCAATTAAAAAAGAATCATTGTGGTTTACATTGAATTTACGCAAAAGAAGTGATTCATCTTTCTGATAACAACTTGTTGATCAGAGAGGATATTGGATCTCCTCAAAGAAGAAAACTGTTTGCATTTTATAAGAAAGGGGAAATACAAAAATAAATACACTCTAAAGATGCAAATGAGTAGAAAGGATTAAGAATTTAAAAAAAACCCACATGGAATATAAATACACACCCAGGTTATATGCTTTGAAAAAACTATTGCAGTGTAGAAACTCACACCTAACAGTCTAAAATGAAGTTGAAAGAAATAGTTAAAAGTTATCACCCAAGTAAATTACGCTCAGGACAGGGCCTTTCACCACAATAAATGAGGGAATTAATCATGAGGTCTAAGACCTTTAACTATCAGGCCTTGACTACAAGAAGCAAAGGAAAATAACCATATTATAGATCCCTAAATCTAAAGTCAAAATGCCCTAAAAGGAGCAAAGAAAATGAACATCACTAAACCAGAAAGAATAAAACACTGCAAACTTTGGAAGGAAGGTAAAGGATAAAGAACTGATCTTGTTGAATTAAAATAGGAACAAAAGCACCCACTAGATATGGTAAATATGAAGCTGGGCAGGAGATACAGATGCAAAGTGGAGTCACAAAACAAGATCAGTTCAACAAGATCAATTTCACTTTCAACAAATGCACCAGGAAATTGTTGTCTCCTTTTGAATCTAGCTTTTCCCAAAGACAGGGCCAGCAAATATCAGAAATCTATCTTCCCTAAGACTTAGGTCCGGGGTTTAACACCTTGTGAGTTTAAATCTTATAATATAGTCTATTTTTAGTTCAGATAATGGTGATTTTATCATGAAAGCATGTGCATCTTAGGACACAAGAATCATGGTAAATGTGCTTAATATACCAAGATCCCAATTGCTTTTAAATTTATTTATTTATTTATTGGTTTGATTTATATGACGCCCTTCTCCGAAGACTCAGGGTGGCTTACAATGCGTTAAGCAATAGCCTTCATACTTTCGTATATACCTGCTTAGTAGGGCTTAGTGAGGCATTCTAAATTTGGAATAAAATACATGTAACAATCACAAAAAAGGGCTAATCACAAATGTCTTTTTTATTTTCTTGTAACTGGGCACATTGGGTATTGGATTAAGGATTTAGAAATTTCAATTATAGGTTGTAAATCATGCACAAGTACAAGTATGTTCAGTTAACATTTACTTTTCAGTTATTTCCTAGGATAGTCTCCAGTTATTTCTTCCAGTATACCTGCTACTAAGTAAATAATATTTAATTCAGTGTTTTTCAACTTTGACACCCTTAAGATGTGTGAACTTCAACTTCCAGAATCCCACTGCTTAGCATGCTGGCTAAGGAATTTTGGGGATGGAAGTCCATACATCTTAAAGATCCTAAGGTTGAAAAACACTGAATTTCTAGCTGCCCAGAGATAGCTGCATTATATGATGTACAGTGATCTTTTCAGTCCCCTAGCATGAACATTTTATTATGACTATTTGTTATTTTAAGGGTGCCTGCAAGGAAGAGGCATTAGATATCCCAAACCCTGTATTGTAGGCATGCATTGTTCCTTGGACTTTGACAAGTTTGTGGGTCCTTTTTAATATCCTTGTAATTTTCATTACTTTACTAAAAGATGTAACATACAACTAGACTGATTGCTACAATTAAAGACTAATCAGTTTAGAAGTTTTGTGCTAGACCTTGAAATTAACCCTCTAAAAACAATGTAAAGAGTTTCACTCATCCGTTCACACTATCACTTGCTTTTGGGTTCTTACCCAAAAAAAACCAAGAACACCATTTGAAAGAGTACCTTTTTTGTAGGTAGTTAACATAGATGTCTTCTTAGCAGAATGTATTCATTATTTGGTTAGTACTTTCCCTTGTCTTTCTCCAAAAGCAACATGGAGACCTCCCTCCCTTCTTTTTATGTTTACACCTTACAAACCCTATGTAGTAGATTGGACTATAAAGTTATTGTAGCTTGATTCAGAGGTAATCTTTCCTAAGACAGCTTTACTACAGAACTGGCATATTAATTTAGCTTTTTGCTGTTGCTGTGATCTGTGTACAAATGTTTTGGCTTTTCTATAGCTGTAAAAGATACAATCAGAAGGCAAAGATGGAAATGGAAGTATCATGCTTTTTATTTTATGCTAAAACTGGCCTTCTGCACTGAGATACTTAACATTAGTGTTGTCTAGCTATGCCATAAAGAGAGCTTTATAAAAATGGGAAACTAGAAGTGATGGTATTAGCAATTACCTTGGTTCAGCTGCTGAAAGTGGCTCCAATGGAGGGCAGGGATTGTCTCTTACACTTACCAGGTGGTTTCATCATTTCAATGGCACTGACAACAGAAAGTTATGGCACCCAGGCAGTTCTTAGAAGAGGATGAGCTACCACTAGGAGAGCCTGTTCAACACTCTATAAGGACAAGAGCTATTCACTATTAGATTCAAAAAAGTGGTGATGATAAGAGCAATTAAAAGAAACTATCTGCAAATATTTTATTACATTTTTTTATCTGGAAATGGATGTTCACAATACTCTTGAGGAATAATCACGCTTTCTGAAAGATGAAGCTGAGCTTTTTTTCTCATTCTCTACACAAAGGATGGGCAGAATTCTGGCTTGTAAAATCTACTTTGTTTCATTACTAGCAGCCCAAATGTCATTTACTGCAAAAGAGAGACATCTAATATTAAAGGTGTTTGAGCCCAGAAATTCAATCTTTACTGGATTGAATAGAAGGATTAAAGATTCCTTCTATTCAAGATCAGCTCCTGGTTTTTCCTAGCTTTCTAAATTTAAAAAATATAACTTAAGACAGCAAGCAAGTCATTTTGCAGGTATTGTTAAACATGAGGACCAATGCCATCTTCTGCAAAACAGTAGAGATCAACCTATATGGACCTATCCAGCCGTTGCCTATTCCATAAATAGGAGTATATGGAGACACAAGTCACAGAGAAATATTTGGTGCAAGATCCTATAAAGTGTATGAGTAGAGCATTTATTGATGGCTGGGAAACCCTTACAGATTTTTTGCATAAAACAGAAAAATGAATTTATGATCAATGGTTTTGACAATTGGACTGGATAATCTAATTTATCTAATTATTTTTCACATTTCCGTACCACACATCTCCCTCAAAGAAGATCATTTTTTTTTCAGATCTTCACTGAGTAAGAGATATGGAAAACCAGCAATTCCTTTACAATCAGAAGCAAATAATATAAATTGTAGATACATTGGCTAACAATTGATTCAATGATCAATTAAATATGAATTAAATACTATATATTATTGATTTAATCAACATGCTTTGAAAATGTTTTAATTAAGTATTTATTTATTACAGTAGCTTATATCGTTGCTTCTTCAATTAAAAAGCAAATAAAATAAAATATAGCAAATGAATGGAACATCCTTTAGCTGACAAGCACTTCAGAAGAAGAGGCAAAGTGACTATGACTCTTCAAACAAGAAGTTTGTTTCATCTTTGCTTACATTCATTTTCTAAAGAGAGTTGGTTTTTCCTAATTTTTTATGCATATATTATGTAAACACAGTGAACTATTTTGATTAGCATTAGTTTGACTAGCAGTACAATGAGTAATTGAATAAATGAAACAATAAAAAGTATATATTTGGAAGTAAGTCTTGTTGAGTGGTGCCAACTATATAGTAAGTAGCTTTAGAAGTGCAATTAAGAATCCTTTAATTAAGTCACAATTCTACCTTAGAGATTGAACTTTTTAGGGTTTTTACATTTATTAAGAACAATAATATTTAAAAGCTTTTAGACATTTATGAGCACATTTCTTCAGTAGACATCTTCTACAGAAAGAATAGATTTATAGACAAATTTATGTGGAGTCCTACAAGATTTGAGTATAATGGAAAATTAATTAAGATTGCCTCATACTAAAAGACCAGCAAAGAAAACCTTAAGGACTTTAATAGTATCTATTAAATGCATAGTTTGAACATTATTTGTAAGAAATACTTTGAATCTTATCTGAACGCAGCATCTCTCAGCTATTCAATAAAACAGCTGTTTTTTAAGTGTTTAATAACTTTAATACTTTAAGGAGTTGACTCATTAAAATTAATGTAACTCTGAAAACAGCAGTATTTTATTTCCAGACTTCTTTAATGCTGCTTTAATGAATAGCAGAGAGAAGTTGCATTCACTCCAGGTCTGAATAACTTTGTGCAAATTAGTTTCAAAGCCTACAACACCCCAATATACAACCATACTTGGTTATCTAACACCCTTGAATTAACTTGGGAGGGGGAAAAAATTCCTGTTAGTCACAGCTTGGAAAGGGCTTTCAGGGGGCTTGAGGAAACTTTTAAGTGACCTTGCAGCAGTGGTGGGTTGCTCTTGGTTCTGTCCGGTTCTATAGAACCGGTAGTAAAAGCAGTGGGAGCCTCCGCCCACCCACCTGGACATCATAATTTACGATGTGCGCATGTGCGCGCGTGGGCACTCCCATTGCAAACTGGTAGTAAAGGTAAGTAGAAGAGATGGAATCTTTTCCATTTCTGCTTCTGAAGAAGTTACCAATGTTGCATTGTTAGATAAAATGAACATTTTAAACTTGATTTAGAAAGGGAGGAGCAACCAGCTCAGTAGCAGATCACATGCTTACTATGGAGTCTGCAGAGAAAGGGTTCACATAATAAAATAATCACGGCACCATTGTGATGCAAGCTTTGTCTCTTTCTTACATGCCCTGTGACCCTACAAACACATACCAAAGAGCTGGACCTTCTGATGAGAGCAATACTTCATCTCTCATTTTGATAAATGCATCAGATCCTTCAGACACTTCTGTTCCAGATTCAGTCCCAGATAACAGAAGCCTGCACTGGGTGGCTGCTGATGTTGAGGGCTTTCCCAGGTAAATGCACAAACATATCCTTGGATGGCTGGCAAAGCAACTTAGACCCGGTCCAATGCTCAACACAGACTCCAGTTCCCTGGAAATGACAGCAGGGTCCCCATCAGGGGTGAAATCCAGCAGGTTCTGACAGGTTCTGGGAACCGGTAGTGGAAATTTTAAGCAGTTCGGAGAACCGGCAGCGGAAATTTTGAGTAATTCGGAGAACTGACAAATACCACCTCTGGATGGCCCCAGAGTGAAGTGGGAATGAAGAGTTTGCAATATCCTTCCCCTGGAGTGGGGTGGGAATGGAGATTTTGCAGTATCCTTCCCCTGCCATGCCCAGCAAGCCACGCCCACCAAGCCACGCTCATAGAACCAGTAGTAAAACAATTTGGATTTCACCACTGGTCCCCATGACCTTGTGATACAACGTTTTTCTTAAATTACATTATTTTTCTTTCTAAGAATAAGCAAAGGAGTTGAGATAGCCGAGTTGGCCCTAAAAGTGAACTGTCCTATCCTTCCCCATTGATCAATTCGCTTCCATTTCCAAACTCAGCACAGTGTAATTGAATGCATTGAACCAACTTGGGATGATTGAAAGGGTTTATCAATAGTTCCAAGGGAAAAGGCTGTAAAAGAGGGTTCTGCTTTCCAGAAATTTGGGATACAACTCTCAGCATCTCTGACTAGTGGCAAAGCTGTCTGTGGATGATGGGGAGATTAACCCGCTCTTGTCAGCAGGCATGTTTGCACAGGAGAGAGATATATCTGTATCTGTATCTGTATCTGTATCTGTATCTGTATCTGTATCTGTATCTGTATCTGTATCTATATCTATATCTATATCTCTATATCTACAAAGATGTGGTTGCATCTTTGTGTTTGAAATCCCATCATTTTTAACATGGATTCCATTTCATAACACAACTGAAAAGGGCAATCGTTTCATTCTGCAGTTGAAGCCACCCTCTTGATTTTTTTTATACTCTCTCCCATACAGATGCCACTGTCCTACAGGACATCATGTTGCTGCCAGACAAATTCCATCACACAAATCTCAATTTTAACTTCCTCCCTTGACTCCTTCCATTCATCACACTTACCAGTATTTTCTTCTATGCCCCATCAAAGCCACTGCTGCCCCCACCAAGTTCTGGGAACCCTGTAATGAAGACCTGCAATCTACTACCTTTGCAGCTAATCCACCACTGCTACTTAAAACATAATCGTATCTTTGAAACATGTACTGTATACCTAGCAAATCTCTTACAGGTAATTCTTATGTGGCAACCACAATTGGGAATGGCAACTTGGCCGTTAAGTGGTCACTAAGTAAAACTGCAACTGTGCTTATGACCTTACTTTAGCTTTGCTTTGCTTTGCAGACCTGCAAAGGTTGTAAATGTGAGGACTGGTCATAAGTTTTTATCTCCACTGTAACTGCAAACAGTCACTAAATGAAGTGGTTGCTAAACAAGGACTACCTGTATGGAAAAATGGTTCACTACAAGGTACCACCTAAAAATTAAAATTGTTCTTAGCAAAGCAAATGTTTTGGGTATCCATACTGAATGTGCAAGTTTTGCTTCTGGTCTTAATAATTTGTATGGGGGTGTGGGGTAATGGGTGGATGAGGGTATATGCAGTTATACAATTATATATTTGATCGTATTCTATGTTTATAATACCCTGTTTTCCCCAAAACAAGACATCCCCTGATCATAAGCCAATTGGGCTTTTGAGAGCATGGCAATAAGGCCAAGTGCTTATTTCAGGGTTAAAAAAATATAAGACAGGGTCTTATTTTGGGGGAAACACGGTATTTAAATGAAGGTTAGTCTGTTTCCTTCCCCATGTCATGCTTACCCAAGTGTATTCTCATCAAGCATTGGTTCAATAGTTCAACAGTAATTTGTTTATATGGGACAGACTTCAAAGATCAAATGATATAAATACTGTACTTTATACTTGTGGCCTAAGACCTGCAAGGTCTCTTTTAACTTTATGGATTTATTATTTTTTCAGATAGATATTATTTACAATGAAAAGTTCACACATTCAACTGGTAATCATAGACAAAGAAGATATGTTGAAAAATGCAGACTCCTGATATCCTTCAGATTCTTTAATTCCCTGTGAATGTTTGGGTTTTTGTCTTCTTTGTTACAGTGCAAGCAGATAATTTTGCAGCGACTAATATGGAATATTTCTATGCAACAGATCCTCAGTGATTTTGCATCAATGGCTATTGATGACCTCTCTAAGGTCTGAAGTTTCTGGAATAGAAGCCGATCAGAAGGGTATATATTGTACAGTCCAACTTCCCTTAAACTCCCAGAGAAGAGAGATATAGGTGTTACATGCTGTGATGCCTCAGTGTATGGGGGTTTACATGATTTCCACACTTGGAGAGAGGTGGGGAAATAAATTTCTCTATTTTTTGCCTGGTGTATATTCCATATGGTATGTGGTAAAGTATCTACCAGAATTAAAAGATAAGATGAGAATGAATCAAACACAAAATTTACTTATTTTTAACTAATATTTCTCAAGACTCTCAACACTTATCTGTTGGTTACATTCAGGGGTGAAATCCAATTTTTTCCCCCACCAGTTCTGTGGGCGTGCCTTTGTGGGCATAGCAGGGGAAGCATATTGCAAAATCTCCATTCCCATCCCACTCCAGGGGAAGGATACTGCAAACTCTCCATTCCCACCCCACTCTGGGGCCAGCCAGAGGTGGTATTTGCCGGTTCTCCGAACTACTCAAAATTTCCGCTACTGGTTCTCCAGAACCTGTTAGAACCTGCTGGATTTCACCCCTGGTTACATTAATATAGTATAAGGCTTATTCACCCTTTATCCAGATTATTTAAAAATTGAAAAATAGACCTGCAATTGTCATATGGATTTCAGCTGGACTAAACTGCTGAGTGTGGATCTATTGTAAGACTAGAGTTGTACAAGTTACACTTTGCTTATGTGCATTCAGTGGTGGGATTCAGGTAATTTAACAACCGGTTCTCTACCCTAATTTATTTATTTATTTATGATTGAATTTATATGATGATTTCTTCCAACAACCAGTGTGCCAAACTGCTCAGAAAGTTAACAACCAGTTCTCCCGAAGTGGTGCGAACTGGCTGAATCCCACCACTGTGTGCATTCATGCTTTGTTGTGTAGACCACAAATGGCTAGTTTATGCACTACACTAAAGCAATGCCAAATTAATTAAATTATAATTCAGTGTGATGCATAAAGCAGATCTATTTTTCAATCTGTTGTGTTAAATGTAAACTGTTATTGTAAAAGACCAAATAATAATAACTGGAGACTATTTTGTTTTGTACAGCCTATTATAACTTCAAGGAATATATTGTGAAGGAATTGTGCAGCAGCTGTCTAAATGAAGTCAGACACACTGACACAAACTTGTAGTTTTAACTACAAGTAGTAAACCCCCCCCTTTACATGCACAGCAACCAATCATAGTGTAGATTACCTCATGCATGAGCCAGCACACTTCATTCAATCAACTATAACTATTGTACTGTACTGTACTGTATTGTATTGTGTCCATTGTACACTTTACTATTCCAGCTACTGAATTTAATATCCTAACAATCTTCCTGTTAGAAGAACTTCTAAAAAGAACATTTGAGATGTCTTCACTTTAATAGGAAACAAATGTGATAGCAAGAAAGAGTATGTTGGTATAGTTCCTTAGACCAATTCCAGCCTCCTCTGACCAGGTGCCCATCCCAGATGATGGATACTTAATTGGTTGGAAGTTATAATTTCAAGATACTTGGAATACATCAAGAAGGGACAGGCAGACTTTACATTCACTGCATGCACAACAGATGTCTGCAAGTTGGGGTTCCTTAATATTTACAGAATGAAGCCATTTCCACATACTGTGTTTTTATTTTTTCCAGTCCAACAAAATGTTAGAAGGTGATTTAAAAAGGGCCTAGAACTCTGTCTATGCATTATCCAGATAACTCACTGAAAACATTGCAGAAGATGACCACATTTTTGGTGAGACAGAAGAACCTGACAAAACAAAATTGGAGCTTGACTTGGTTGGAGTACTTACAGTGCATCTGTATGGCCAGTGACTCCAAACGTTGCTGACTCCTCCTTTCCAAATCCTCCTTCTTTCCATCAGAGACAGCATATGACACCTGCTCTGCAATATCCCCCAAACACAAACAGGTTGCAACACTTATGTACCCATGCTGATTACAGGTAGTCCTTGACTTATCACCATAATAGAGCCCAAAATTTCCATTGCTAAGCAAGCAGGTGTTAAGTGAGTTTTGCCCCGTTTTTTACAACCTTTTGGCACAGTTGTTAGGCAAATCATGTCATTAAGCAAATCTGGCTTCCCCCATTGACTTTGCATGTTAGAAGCCAGCTGGGAAGAATATAAATGGTGATTGCATGACTCAGGAACGATGAAACTCATAAATACATGGCACTTGCCAAGTGCCTGAATTTTCATCACATGACCATGGGAATGCTGTGAAAACTGTTCATAAGTCATTTTTTCAGTGCGGTTATGCAATAGTGGGTTTCAATTTAGTTTGTTACTGGTTCACTCGTGTGCGTGTGTGCGCACTTGTGCATGCACGCAATGCTTCTGCACATGCGCAGAAGCATCCGGGTGGGTGGGCAGAGCCTCCCTCTGCCACCGCTACCAGTTTGCCCGATCCAGGGCAAACTGGTAGCAACCCACCACTGCGGTTATGACTTCAAACGGTCACTAAACTAGTAGTTGTAAATTGAGGACTACCTGTAATCCCCAAGATGCACACAGACATACACACACTCATTGATATGTATGTCTGTGTATCTTCTTGGGGATTACACACACACTCATGCATGCTTACATTAATATATATGAGTGTGTGTGTGTATTTGTATGTGTATGTGTATGGATATGTGTACTTTTTTGAGAGCGGGTATCAGAGTTTCATTTTTAAATGTGTGCCATTGTGTTCACAGAAAAAAGTGACAATAAAAGTCATCTTATCTTATTATTACATAGAATTAAATACACTGCCCTGACTATTGCTGATAACAAAATTGGAAAGATTTCCAAAGCCATGATACACACGTTGCTCTGCACTGAATTTTGGAAAGAAATTAGTTAACAGTCTCAGGATTCTGTTTACCTGATAGCAGAATAACTCAAAACTATGTAGTATTTGGTCTGGCAAGAAAGATAAGCCACCACAACAACGACCAAGCTAAAAGATGATCTGGATATGGCTCCAGCCTATGAAGAAAAAAAAACAATCCAGAAAATAAGCCTCTCCTCCAGCATCCCAACGGAAGACCCCATTGGTCAGCAGTTTGAATGGCGAGGCCGCCCCTATTCCAAGGCTCAGGCTGTGGAATACCTCGTGGTCCCGTGACCCAGAGCGGAACTCTTATCAAGGGCTTAGCTGAGGCCTGACGGATTTCCTTGCTTTGTTTTGGCCGGGTCTCTACGCCTAGAGGGGGCTGTTCATAGTATGATTTGAAACGGCCAGATGGGTTTCTGTTTCCTTTCAAACAATAAGATTAATAAAGTCCAACGTGGTTTTCGGTTGTTGCTTATCCCCACACTCGCTTTGACTTCAATGGGAAAAGGAACTTTGAGGTGGGGGGGAGGGGCAATGCTGCCTCGCGGGCTACGGGGAGAACAGCGCCCTTTGCGGGGTGGGGCTGAGAGACACATTTTGCTTCCCCTCTCGGGCCTTCCAAAGGCGGCTGGAGGTGTCTCCGCTGGCCGGCGGGGCTGCCTTCCGGGAACCGCTCTGAAACTTTGCTGGACACGGGAGCGCCACATAGCGCCCCGCCTAACCACTCTCTGGGCCTCCGCCGACGGCCTTTCCTTTCTCGCGGGAAGGATCGGGAGGCGCCTTGCCCGAGAGGGGCAGCTGGTTGCGCTCCCCCTGCTGCCTGGGCAGAGGCTACAGCCACTCCCTCTCCCTCTCCGTCCCCGCTCCGGGGCCTGCGCGCTGCGGCCTGCTCCGAGGATCTTTGGGCCTTTGGAGAGACTGGCGGCCCCTCTGCCTGGGCCCGGCAACCGGCTGGGCGAGAGAGCGACTGGGCCGGGCCGGGTGGCGGCGCGCTGCTTCTTCGTCTTCTCCGCCCCAGGCTCATTACCAGCCCTTAATGAGACCCCTTTACTCCGTGACGTGCAACCGCTCCATCTCATTAAGGAAATCGCTCTTCAATGCTGATTATTTTATTTGCAGCCATAATTATATTTCTTTCGGCTAAATCACGGTTTAATCGAGCCCACATGGAGGGCAGCAGCGCTAATTACGGCGGGAGATGCGGTGGCGGTAGCTCGCCTCTCGGACTGCTCGGCTGAAGCAGAAGGCGACCGAGGCGGGGCCCGTCCAGGATGCCCAGGCGCTTCTCGCCACGGGGTGGGGGGCGAAGCCGGAGAAGAAGCGGTCGGGAAGAGGAGCGGGGGGGGGGGGAGAAG
>JANHZT010004016.1:64739-77351 GCA_032468215.1 Stegonotus admiraltiensis
GTCTTAAAGTTGCCAAGTTTGGAGACCCCTGACTTAAATGGTTGCAACTAGGAGGTATAATACTATGTATATTGTAAAAAAATTGCTGATACAACCAGTATATCGCTGTTGCAAAGTTGAAACTGTGATGCAAAACAAAGAAAAACGTGCAATAAAAATAGTTTAAAAAATAATAACAACAGAATAACAGAGTTGGGTAGGACTTTGGAGGTCTTCTAACCCAAAACCCCTTCTCAAGCAGATCCTATATCATTCCAGACTGGTTGTCTAGTCTCTTCTTTCAAACCTCCACAACCTCTGGAGGGAAACGGTTCCATTGATTAATTGTTCTCACTGTCAGGAAATTTCTCATTTCTGAGTTGGTTCATTCAATTTCTATAGCCACCCATCTCAATCATTGACTCTGGACAGTTCGGAATTTTTAGCCAATGGATTGAGAAGAACCAAGCTTGGAAGATGTGTAGGATGTCTACAAGCCAAGAATATACCACCTCCCACAAACCTTCCAAGAGTTTTAATTTAAATATCCACTAATTAAACCTGTATTCGATGCATTTTCTTTCATTCCAATTAATTCACAATTAAATCCAGTTATGGCAAATATCCGTTTGGTCATCCCTCCACTATCCAGGCAGATTTTTTTTTAACTTATTACCTATTAATTTTCATTTCTAACCTGCCTTTATTGTTGTTTACAAATAACTCAAGGCGATTGAGTTATAAATGAAGTCTAACTTGTTGCCGTAATTGAATTACACAACTATAATATATGAGATCTATAATTACATAACTATATAATTGTACTACATAATTGTGTAGTTGTAGAACTATATAAGAGGGGCGTGGACAGTTAAAGACGCTTGAGCTTGTCAGTTGGAAAGTTGACGGGTTTGAAATCTGAGCTCCATGCAATGGAGTGAACTTCCGTTCCTGGCTCCAGCTCCTGCCCACCTAGCGGTTCGAAAGCATGCAAATGCGAGTAGATAAATAGGTACCACCTTGGTGGGAAGGTAACTGCGTTCCATGCGCCTTGGCATATAGCCATCCTAGCCACATGCCCACAGAAGTGTCTTTGGACAATGCTGGCTCTATCGGCCAAGAGACAGAGATGAGCACCACGGCCTAGAGTCAGACAGAATGGGACCAAGGAAACCTTTACCTTTAGAACTGTATAATCACAGTATATAAGTGTATCCGAAGTGGGTTTCAGGTTCTGACCAGTTCTGGAGAACCAGTAGCAGAAATTTTGAGCAGTTCAGAGAACCGATAGTGGAAATTTTGAGTAGTTCAGAGAACTGGCAAATACCACCTCTGGCTGGCCCCATAGTGGGCTGGGAATGGGGATTTTGCAGTAACCTTCCTGAATAGCACCACTGCTCTTGTCCTGCGGACAGTTGGCCATGGTAAGTTGGCCATGGCTAGTTGTCGTAGACCCTTCCAGTTGAATTATCAGATCTTCCCAAATGAGAGAAAACCAGGAAGAAGAATGGCGAGGAGGAGAAAGAGGAGAAGGCCCTTGATGGGTTAAGACAATCCATCTTTTCTGGGCCAGGGGAAAGGGATGTTTGTATATCGCTTCACCCCTGTGGGAATCGGCGTTCTTGATTGATCGCTTTCTGCGGCGCTCTGTTCTCCTGCCCCTCTTGGTTCGACGGCTCCTTTCAAGTTAGTTTTCTGGCTCGACGGCTCCTTTCAAGTTAGTTTTCAAAACATTTTCCGCGTTCTTCCATCGCTGGGTAATTCATTATTCATCTGAGGCTGGTGCGTGGGGTATTATTGTTCAGAGACTGTGGAGATGCAGAAGCTTAATAATGGCCCAATTAAATCGTGTGTTGAACACCTGCCCAGCAGTAGATAAAATTACCTTGATTGGAATCGGATAGCAACAGCAAACATGCTACAACATAAATATGGTTTGTGGTGGGGGAAATAGCCTCCGTGGGTAAATAATGGTTTTCCTTTACTTTCTCCTTTCTTCTCTCTGTTTTTTTGTTTTGCTTTGTTTTGTTTTTCCCCGCGTAGACTTCCAGATCTTCTGGGGCAAAGATGCAGCTGCTGGAAACCGAATTTTCGCAGACGGTCCGTGACCTGATAGACCTTCATCTCCTGCAACAGGACAGCATCCCCGCCTTCCTCAGCGCGGTCACCCTCGAACTCTTCAGTCGCCAGACCGTGGCTTAGCCGCCTCAGCTGGGCGGGGTCATCCTTGCATCGGCCGCTCGCGGCTCACGGATGGAGATGGCTCGCAGGGCCTCCGCTGAGGCGGTGATCCGCTGAGAGGAACCGGGCCTTTTTTCTCTTTTTATTTGCTATCTGGATATTTCAGGGCCTTGTAGTGATCTTTCAGCTTTTTTCCTGTTTTCTGAAGAAGTAACCTAACCTTCCTCCCTCCCTCCTAACCCTTCTTCTGCCACTTCCTCCCTCCTTCTATCTCTTTCTTTCTTTCTCTCCCTCCTTTCCTTCTATCTGTTCTTCCCTCTCTCCCTTCCACCTAATCCTTCTTCTACCACTTCTTCCTTTCCTCCCTTCCCTCCTTTTTTCTTCCTTCTTTCTTTCTCCCTCTCTTCCTTCTATCTGTCTTCCCTACCCTTCCTTCCTTCTTGTCTCTGTCCCTTCTAATCCTTTCTTCTACCACTTCCTCCCTATCGCCTTTCCTCCCTCTCTTCCTTCCTTCCATCTGTCCTTTCCTCCCTTACGCACTCCCTCCCTCCCTCCCACCACTTCCCTTTCTTTCTTCTTTCTATCCCTTCCTTCCTTTTATCCCTCCCTTCCTTCTTTCTATCCCTTCTTTCCTCCCTCCCTCGCTCCCTTCCTTCTAAGTCTTCCTTCTATCACTTCCTCCCTCCCTTCCTTCCTTTCTATCCCTTCCTTCCTTTTATCCCTCCCTTCCTTCTTTCTAACCCTTCTTCCCTCTCTCCCTCCCTCTACAGCTGTTCAAAAAGGAAGCATTATGTACACATATATTTCTCTGATCTTTCGGGTCTTATTCTGTCCGAGTTTTTCCTCCCTTCTTTTTATATTGTTCTGATATTTTCTGCCTATTTGCCCAGATGACAGAAATGCAGTCCAAAGAACTGAGCAGCCCTTTAAATGTAGCTTAAAAATCACACTTTTGAAAAAAAAACATTTTTTAAACTCTTCTTACCTCTGTATACTAAGGAAGTGGTAGCCAGTTGTAGACTGTGCTTTGGTAAAACCTGTCCCATTAGCAGAGCATTTACCGTATCTTGAGATCTCCCAAGTGTCTTACGGCTCCCTGGGAATGCTAGAGTGTGTCCAGTCGTTGAAAAAAATGACACAAGACCATGAGTGAATGACAGGAATCCAGATGGAAAAACTAGATAACTGTCAAAGGATCCATGAAGTCACAAAGGACAACCCTTGTCACTCTAGACTACACCCTTCAAGGCCAACCAAGCACTTGTACACGAATAGTAAAACTCCTGGAATGATATAATCAACAATCCAAATCCTCCCCATCTGATTTTGTTGTTCTCCTCTGGCTTTTCCAATAAATGTGGCCGATTCCAGAAACTGTAATCTTAACATTTCAATTGCAGCTTGGTTCTTTTAATTCATTAATCATGATGGTTTTATTATTCTGTTTTTTTCCCCTGTGTGTAAATGTCTTGCTGTTGGTTGAACTTCAAGGTGCCCTAAAAAGCTTTAAATAAGTCAACGGATTATTATGAAATGATGAACCTCTTGCTTCAGGTCAGCTTTGTTGGCAAGACTTGAAAACTTATTCTAGATTGTTTTTAGAGCTGTCTAAAACAACACGTTATTGGCTATATAAATTAGTTTAATAAATATTACTAGTCCATATCAAGGCGATACTTGGTTGAAGAAAGCCAGTGTTTGGGTCTCTAACATTCTTGCTTAACACCGTCATATTTTAAAACAAGTTTTCTCTTCCTAAAGTTATTGGGAGTTTTTTTCCCATTTGAATATGAATATATATATATAACAAGATGGTAGGAGAAAGAGAGAGAGAGAGAGAAAATCAAATCAATTGCCCATAATGTCAGATACAATGGAGAGAGCCAGGCTGAGAAACTGTCCCAGGATAATATTTTTATTCCTTTCTCTCCAACTTTCCTGTGTGAATTTAATAAACCCGCTCATCTAGTTATGTCAATCTGTTCTGTTCCTGCTGTCACAGGGGGTTGAAATAAGATATTTTAGCATTCTGAAGAGTGGCAAATGTAATGCCTCGGGTTAACCCTGAGCTGGTTCAGAGTCCAGCTGGAGAAGGGCGGTATATAAATTTAATTAATTAAATAAATAAATAAATATTGGAGGCACAAGGAAGACTGTTTTCTACCATTCCATCCGGATACCGTTATTCTGCTAGGCCCACTCATTGGATTACAACCAGAGGTGGGATGCTGCCAATTCAGGCAAACCAGTAGTTCCAACCAGTGCACGCTCACTCTTTTGGTTCTCAGCGAACCAGTTTTACAGTATGTGACGCCAGGGGTGAAATCCAGCAGGTTCTAACAGGTTCTGGAGAACCGGTAGCGGAAATTTTGAGTAGAACCGGCAAATACCACCTCTGGCTGGCCCCAGAGTGGGGAGGGAATGGGGATTTTGCAATATCCTTCCCCCAGGAGGGGAGGGAATGGAGGTTTTGCAGTATCCTTCCCCTGGAGTGGGGTGGGAATGGAGATTTTGCAATATCCTTCCCCTACCATGCCCGCCAAGCCACGCCCACAGAACCAGTAGGGGAAAATGTTGATTTCACCCCTGTGTGACACCCACTTCTGATCACAACTGCTAACTGGTGAATCAACCACACAATACAGAAGAACAAAGTTAGAAGGGACCCTTGGAGGTCTTCTACGTAGGTCCAAGAGTCTCCCAACTTGGCAAGTTTAATACAATTCCCATCATTGAAGACTTCTGGAATTCAACTCCCAGGCCAGCTGGGGAATCCTGGCAGCCGAAGTCCACAGGTCTTAAACTTGTCAAGTTGGGAGACTCCTGTTGTTGCAAATGGAGACATTTTACTCCACTGATATGGAACCAGCTACCCGTGTGTCCCCGAAAATAAGACCCTGTCTTATAATTTTTTGAACCCCGAAATAAGAGCTTGGCCTTATTTTCAGAGAGGTCTTATTATTTTGGGGCGCGTGGAGGAAACCAGAGGAAATGGCGGGGACTGGCTGCGCATGCGTTTAAATATTTTTGGGGAGGGCTTATTTTCAGGGGGGCTTATTTTAGCACATGCGCTCAAAAGCCCGAATGGGCTTATTATCAGGGGATGTCTTATTTTCGGAGAAACAGGGTAGCATGTTCAGAAGAATCAAACATTCCAGATTGCACGTACTCAAGAGTCAAATGACTGATTGCTCTTAACTGGCTTAAGCAAGTTCGAATCTCAAATAAACCCTAGCTATGAGGAAGGAGGAAAACATGCCTTCTTCTTGTCCAGGAAATTAAACCATGCTTAATTTCTAATTTCAGACAGACCCAAACAGCACACTTTGGCTCCTGTACTGGTATTAAGCTTAATGAGTGAAATTTTTTTTGGTCCTTTTTGTTTGTCTTCTCTTCCTGTATAACGCTATAATTTACTTAATTATCTGATAGATTCTTTTCTCTCTCTCTCTCTCTCTCTCTCTCTCTTTTTTAACGGAACTTAAAATGGAAACTAAATTTTGCATCTCGGTTTACAGCCTGCTAACTAGAATCCAACAACAACCAAGCTGGGTCTGGGTCTTTGAGAAAGTAAGGTTTTGCATATTCATAAGCTTAATAGGGTTCAGAGGTATATTTGCAACAGATGAAAAGAATTAATTAAATCTCATTTGCATAAGGAGTGTTGCTTAACTGCTGGCACCCTATTAATGCCGGCAACGTCAAGAGACGTAGGTTGTCAAAAAAAAAAATTAGTAATAATCAAGAAAGCAGAAATTGCCAGTAAGATGGGTATTTTATAATTGCTTCTGAAAGCTTTGGGAAACGAAATTGCAAAAAAGTCGTTTTCTAAATGTGTATTGTTACGTCTCACTAGCTCGACCAAAAAACAACAACCCGAGATTATATGCTTAAAAACGAATATTTGTAAATGTTTGCTTTGGAGATTGACCTCCAAACAGCCAGTTCTAATCTGGAAAGAATAAAATAAATAATGACATCATAAAATGACACTACAATCAAGGAAAAAAACCACAGAAATGTAGGCCGATATTTTGCAGATTTAAACTTAATGATGCTGTTCCAGATTGGCATTTTTGGAGACCTAAAGAGTCATGGTGAACTTTAGATAGTTGTTGTATTTTTATGAGTGTTGGACTTAACAGAAACATTAACCAAAGTTGGATGTTTTAGGAGATGAAAACAGGTGGTGAAAACATGATGATGTGATCAAAGTCCATCGTTTTATAGGGCCGCTGTACATTAGAAAGGGGTGGAGCTTCAAGGAGAAGGCTGCCATCTTTATTTTTTAAGACTCTTCCATGGATGACCTGGGCCATCTTAAGAGCAGTTGAGAACGGTATTTGAACAGCAGGGAATTGCCTTAAAATGAAGAGATTTCTACAAAAGAAATTGAGAAGAACAATCAAGAGGACCAACATTCTCCAGAACTCTTGGACCTTCTTCAAAACTAGAAGGCTCCATTCTTGGATAGAATTAATGTTTTATGTATTAAATAAATAAATAAATAGGGTCCAAAAATCAAGACAGGCAGCTACCCTTGCTTCAGAGTCAGAGGGAAAATACATAAAACGCACACATATATCTGGGAAGTCGATGCCAGAGAATTAAACTTCATTGGCTGCAGAAATGTGAAGGCTTCTTAACTTTGATCTACAACATTGATTCTTCCCCACCAAAGTATAAATCTCTCTTCAAAGTTGGGGGTTTGTATCAGTGGTAGGTTCCTCCTGGCTCCTCCCAGTTCCGCCGAGCCGGTAGCGGAATTTCTCCCCAAAATAAGACCTAACCAGAAAATAAGCCTTAATGCGTCTTTTTGTTGCAAAAATTAATATATGACCCAGTCTTATTTTTGGGAAAACATGGTAGTTTCTTATTTACACGCACCGCCTCCTTAAACTTCAATCCAACGTGGGGCATGAAATGAGTAAACAAAAGCACTCTTGGGAACACTCAGCTCCTAAAGTCCATTTCTGCTGCAGCATTGATGAAATTGCTTGTTCATCAAATGTGAGAAGTGGCTTAGTTTATTTTCGTTTTCCAGCAACACAAATTAAAACACACACACGCACACACACATACAACTACCTCTCCATTTTTATTGGGCTTTGAATAACTGCCCAGCACCTCCTGGCTTTAAATAGTTGCCAAACTGGAGAAAGGGAACATTTCTCCAATCAATCTGGAGAACTGAACAGCTGAGTCATTGGGGCCATCCATCACCAGGAACATAAATATTGCTTGGCCGGGAAAGACACACAGTGGAGGAGGAGGTCCGTGTCTACCCACAATCCTTCGTGAGAGACCCTCGCCTGTCTTCCTGGCTCCCTCCCTCCGGGAGAGACCCTTCTCAAATCAAAGTTCAATGCTTGGGGAAGTAAGTTCCTTTGGGCCACGGTTGGCCGTGCACTTTGTTTTTCTTACTCCCTGTTGCTGTTGCAAACATTCATCACTCCTAGGTTGGTAGAACCAGGCAAGGAAATGACTTCGGTGAAAATCGAGCTGGAATTAAAGAGCTGTCACCAAAAGAATTGTAGGAACGATCGCTCTGAGATACGTTGAGGAGCCATTGATTAGATGTTCTGAGTCTCAAGACGGCCAACTGCCATAGATTTAGTGGGCCAATGAGCCCCATAGATTTAATGTTCGTGGCCTCATAACCATAAAGGTTTCATTGGAGACCATAAAAGGAGCATATCTATGGGGCTGGGCTGAGACTGGTGGTGGGAATTGCTTTATGAGTTTGAAGCTGAGCATGGTAGGGCTTGCTGTCAGGTCTTCTACCATCTGGAGAGACATCACAATGGTTACTAAAGAGATACAGGTAGAATAACAGAGTTGGAAGGGATCTTGGAGGTCTTCTAGTCCAACCCCCTGCTTAAGCAGAAACTCTACACCACTTCAGACAAATGGTTATCCGATTTCTTTTTAAAAACTTCCAGTGTTGGAGCATTCACAACTTCTGGAGGCAAGTTGTTCCACTAATTAATTGTTCTCACTGTCAGGAAATTTCTCCTTACTTCTAAGTTGCTTCTCTCCTTGATTAGTTTCCACCCATTGATTCTTGTCCTGCCTTCAGGTGCTTTGGAGAATAGCTTGACTCCCTCTTCTTTGGAGCAGCCCCTAAGATATTGGAATGCTGCTATTATGTCTCCCCTGGTCCTTCTCTTCATTAAACTAGACCTACCCAGTTCCTGCAACCGTTCTTCATATGTTTTAGCCTCCAGTCCCCTGATCATCTTTGTTGCTCTTCTCTGCACTCTTTCTAGAGTCTCCACATCTTTTTTTACATCATGGCAACCAAAACTGAATGCAGGATTCCAAGTGTGGCCTTACCAAGGCCTTACAATGTGGTGAAAGTGGTTAACAACCGTATGTCTAACTTAACAACTGCAGGGATTTCCTTAATACATGTGGCAAGACAGGTTGTAGAATGGGGCAAAACTCACTTAACAACGGTCTTGCTTAGCCACAGTAATTTTGGACTCCTTTGTCGTAAGTTGGAGGGTTACTGCATTGATGTTTTCACTGCAACATCCTGAAGGTGCTTTGACTTTCACCCTGGGACTTATTCCAGAAAGAGTCATCTCAGTAGGGTCTCAGTAAATATTTACTACCCTTTCTCATTCAGCATTCCTAACGGGCATTATCTTACAACACAATCTTATCAAGACAAAATATCTCCCGGTGTCTTTAATAGCAACCCTAACAACACTCGGCACAATCTCCCTGGGGATTACTGTGAATCGCTACTGAGCAGTTATAAAAATCTGAGGATTATGGATCCGATCAAAGATACTCTTGTAGAATTTGTAACAGCTGCTACTGGGAGAATTCTGCAAACGGTCTGCTCGGAAGACTTAATCCTTGTTTTAAGGAGCCATGGGAAACTGTTGGATCACCTAAATTTTCAATGGCCGAGGATCCCAGCATCTGATGCCGCTAGATTGATAGTGTTGCAATTCCAACTTTGGGATAGGAGATTACTTTCTTTTTCTACTCCTGATTTAAAAAAAATATAGATCTGTCAAGCTTCTCAGAAGTTTAATGCATCCATTTTTATTTCTTGTTTTGTAGTGGGAGAAAGAGAGAGACAGAGAGGGCCATGCAGGGATGGGATTCTACCAGTTCGGGAGAACCGGTAGCTCCGACGATCATTTGGGAGCAAACTGGTTTGCCCTGACAATCAGATGGGCCCACCCGCCCAATTTTTCTACCTTTATCTTCTCAGCTGATTCGCAGAACAGATTGCCACGCCTTGGCTGTGTTTCTCCTCCGAAGAAATGCGGAATTGAAGATTTCTTCAAACTGCGCGATCACCAAACCAGTTGTTAAACCAGGAGGATCCACCACTGGGGCCATGGCCTCTCAAAGGGTCTCGAGGAGTAGCAAAGAGAGGGTGGGACTCACTGTAGCCTCAACACCCTTTGAATGCCATGCTCTAAACCAGTTTCCCCCCCCCCCCAAACTCAGCCTCTTTAAGATGTGTGGACAATTCAACTCCCTGAATTGAATGGTAGAAAGATGAGAAAGAAAGTCAAAATCACGCCACCTGGATTTTGTTGGATTTTGTTGGAGAGAAACCAGGGGTGAAATCCAGCAGGTTCTGACAGGTCCTGGAGAACAGGTAGTGGAAATTTTGAGTAGTTCGGAGAACTGGCAAATACCACCTCTGGCTGGCCCCAAAGTGGGGTGGGAATGGAGATTTTGCATTATCCTTCCCCTGCCATGCCCACCAAGCCACGCCCACAGAACCGGTAGTAAAAAAAATTGGATTTCACCACTGAGAGAAACCCTGACGGACTACACCTTAAAACAATGAAGAGCATTCCCAAAGAGCTGGCATTCCCGGGGCAACTAAACAGAAGCTGGAAGTTGAATTCTGGAAGTTGAAGTCCATACATCTTAACGTGGCCAGTGTTTGAAAAACACTGCAGTCATCCATTTTTTTAACCCCATGAGAGAAATTAAGCTCATCTCCTCTCTTGACACTATCCCTATCCTTGGCGTATAATCTCTTGCGCTCTCCGGTTTGATGGGTGTTTTATTTATTAACCCCGTAAAGAAGCAAAGATTAGCATTTCACCTGACCCCTTCTTGAGAGCAATGAATGGACGGGAAGCTTAAGAAAGCTGGAGATCGCATTCAACTTGTTCAGTTTTCCTTGGCCTGTCCTAATATTTCTTTAAGGGACGTGGTGGCTCAGCGGCTAAGATGCTGAGCTTGTCGATGAAAAAGGTCGGCAGTTCAGCAGTTCGAATCCTGAGTGCCACGTAATGGGGTGAGCTCCCGTTCCTTGTCCCAGCTTCTGCCAACCTAGCAGTTTGAAAGCAGGTAAAAAATGCGAGTAGAAAAATAGGGACCCCCTTTGGTGGGAAGGGAACAGCGTTCATTCCGTGCACCTTTGGCATTGAGTCATGCCGGCCACATGACCATGGAGACGTCTTTGGACAGTGCTGGCTCTTCGGCTTTGAAACGGAGATGAGCACCGCCCCCTAGAGTCAGGAACGACTAACACATATTCCAAGGGGAACCTTTTACCTTTAATATTTCTTTCTGGGCTCCCCACCCCCCATCTTTTCACTAAGTCTCAAAAAATCCATTAAGGGTTTCCATCAACATAAGCTTGCCCCCAAGACATTTCTCTGGGGACTAAAACAGAAGAAAGCAAGGCTCCCTCACCTGCTGTTTTCTTACCAAACCTAACTTCAAGACTGGGCATTAAATCACACAATAGTTTTCATCCCGCTGGGCAGTGAAAATGCCATAATGATAGCACCTGAACAGACGCACCATTTGCTCTCATTCACAACACCCCACATCAGCCACTGGAGGTGACTTCCAAGCTGGTCTAATGGTAGAGCTGGCCGTCCATAAACCCCCCATTAAATAAACTGGCTTCCATTTCTTTCTGCTTCCAGAAAGAACTCAAGCTGGCTCTGTTGAAACACCCTCCCGCTAATTGTTCTCTCTGCAGATTCAACGGCCAAATTTTATTTCTCTGTCCCTATTTTTCTTCTTTCTTACTTCTTTCCCTTCCTTCCACCGGATGTAACGGAAGTCGACTGGGGTCCATTCTTGACAGGCACAATACATACCTTCACCTGGTGGGATCTCATCTCTGCTGACATCTCGATGTTTAGATGTGTTGCTTAACAAGGACTTCATTGTTATTTTTTTCCCCCCCTCCGGGCTAAATTGGTTCCCTCGTTGAGTTGTTTTCTTTCCTCATCTGCCATCTTTCCTGAGAGGTTGTTGCTTTGTTGCAAGGTTTTGCTCTCCTGAAAAGGGCAAAGTGCCCGGCTCTGAAAGGGCAGTTTTGAAAGGTTGTCCTTTCTTCCCCACTGCTTCCGAAAATAACACTTCACATCTTGAGAATGGGAGACACTTTATTCTTGTGGGCCAATTCAACGATGTGGCCTCTGGAAAGGGTGTTGGGAACGCTCAGAATGCAAAGGTGACGTTGACTGGTGAGAACCTTGGGGATTTCAAGTCTTCGTCCCCTGCGGTCCACGGGAAGGGAATCCCAAGAGCTTTAAGAGGATAACAGAGTTGGGAAGAACGTCTAGGGAGATTCTCAGTCATCCAGGTCTTGTTCCAGAGATGTTCTTCAAAAGGCAACTGGATTTTCTCAGTTTTTCCTCGAAATCATTTTGCTTCTCATCCAAGAAGCTTCTTCGGTTCTAAGCTGAAGTTCAGTGAACCGAAGAAACCTCTTGGATGAGAAGTGAAACATTTTCAAGGGGGGGAAAAACCCCCCAAGAAAGTCTAGTTGCCTTTTGAACAGCAACTTTGGGACAACCATGACCTGAATGAGGTCTTCTCGCACCTTGGTGGTCTTCTCAGTCCTTGGAAGTCCACCCCTTGCCCACTCAACCCAACCCAACCCAACCCAACCCAACTCTTGGGCATGTTTTCCACCGCTGCAGGAATTCACTTGACTCCGCAGATGGCACTCCTCAAAGGCACAAGAACTCTGAAGTGTTGGCTTAATAGGAGAATAACACATCAGGCGGCTGTCACGGTATGTCGGTGGAAACGAGAAGCTTGTTTTCCCCACTTTGTCGTTCCGCCTGCTGATGAGCACTCAGAAATGCTAATAGATTCAGAGTTGGTTTCCGAACTGCTGCTCTGCTGCTGGAGGCTAAAAATAGCGTACTGTGGTGTACCACAGTTGGAAATCACACTTGTTGATCCAACTTTTTTTGTAGGAACAGATGAGCAGGCAAAGCTCCATCTAATTTCGACCTCACTGTCTTGGAGATTTGTTTTCCTTTCCTAGATTCCTTCTTCCTCTTTCCTGGCCCACATCTCCATTTCTGAACTGCCCCAGCTACAGACCCCAAAGAACGCAGCACACACAAAGTCCGTTCATACCTTAGTTTACTAAATAAACCAGTCTTTTACAACAACGGCTGTTAATTAATTGCATTAACAGCCACCAAGAATTCA
>JANHZT010004017.1:28413-43446 GCA_032468215.1 Stegonotus admiraltiensis
TTGTAATGATTTGTTTCTGGAATTATGCACTTTGATATGGCCCAATGGGCTAATCAATAAATTCTTCATTCATTCATAATTAATGAATTGCTACCCTGAGATCAATTGAGTTGAGTAGTATCCCATGTAAACTTGATGCATGATATTGCATTTCTCTGAATTGAGTAGGGACAGACAAATAGATGCACTAATGGTTCCCATTGTGGCAGGAAGTTTGAGAAATAAAAAAGGCAACTTCTAGGATATGCCCACTGAATCACACGGAGGAAATCAATGGGAATTAATCATCAGAAATTCACAATCATGAGTAAACAAAGAGATGGAAAGATCTAATTAAGAATCAATAATGTATTCAATGCCTCTCTCTACACAATCCTATATTTTTGTAATTAATACGTCTCTGCAACAAATCCTAATAATAGTTTGTTAGCCTTTCAAATCTTGCATTGACCACTTGCATATACACATCATCCTGCAGCTTTGGCTTAGAAGGCCCGGTCTCTCACCTTTTATTAAAACAACTCCTCTTTAGTCTTCTGAGAATTTAGATACTAGATGGAGGCCTCTGTTATGCCTTCCTTTCTCCTGCATACCAATTCACCAGTAAGTAACCAGAAATGAAACAGAATCAGTCAATCAGCCTTGCTGCTTCACCAGAGAAGTGCTATACGCTGCTTTCACTTACCTGTTCGGACCCAATGCATCTTGACAGTGGCAACTTCCAAGTCTCACACCAACTATGAATTGATATCCTGTTCTAGCATCACCTTAGGTTATTTTGCTTCTCTGACCTGATCTAGTCACTGACTCTTAAGATTTTCTATTTCTTATTTAAGAGGCAAGGAGAAAAGCTGTCAGGGAGGGAGACTGCCACCTCCCGACAGCATCCCACTCTGATTAGGCACATACTGGGATTTGGGTTGCAAAGGGATTATTGAGAAGAGGCAGTCATGTGCTTGTACTGTACCAGGTTCCATAAGACCCCTCTGTCACAGAATTCCCATATAAACAAAGTATTTGCAGGAAGTTTCTTAACTTACTGATAAATCACCAGCCAGAACTAAAAATAAGAGGCCATCCTACATGCCATTGAAGTCTCACAGTAGGGACCTATGTCCCCAAACAAATTATTAGGGCATTTCAATAAAAGTTCAGTAAAACAAAAATTATTATCCATATATTCAGCTGCTATATCTATGGAGGAATTTTGAACCCACTGAGAAGTATCACTGGACATAAATAAAATAAGCAAAATGCCCAGAGCTCAGCCAACCTGCTGCTATGGCTTGCAATCTTAGCCCTAAAAACTTATACAAAGGAACAAATCATGAAAACAGACTAAAGTGGGGATTTTTCTTCTCTAAGGTCAAATGAAGATGGGATCTGTCAATAATATACCACAGAAATGAATTGTTAAATCCTCTGCTCTGAAATAGTACAAATGAATCAAACAAAATGTTAAAAAATTATGATATTTATGTAGTTACTTACCAAACACATCTAAATTATATTATGCTAATCAAAATATCTGTACAATCCCCAAGGAATGTTACAACTTTTGAGTACCCTAATGTTTGGAAATTGAAAGTTAAACAATTTGACATGCCCTAATTACATTCCTCCTAAATGAAGAGTTAATGGCCTTGAGACTGAAAGAAGCATTTAACCAAAAAGAATCTAACAGTGTTGCACAGAAATAGGACCTTTGTGTCAATTTTTTTACATAAATCAATCAATCTTCTGTAGTACGTAAGCTTACAAATGATCCTGTACTGATTCATACCACTGGTTATCAGTAGAAATGGATGAGGTAGATTTTCAGTACAGGCAGTCCTGGATTTACAACCACAACTGAGCCCAAAAATTCTGTTGCTAAGCAAGGCAGATGGTTAACTAAGTTTTGCTCTATTTTACAAACTTTTTGCCACAGATGTTAAGTGAATCACTGCAGTTGTTAAGTGAATCACGCAGTCATTAAGCAAATCCGACTTCCCTCTTTGATTTGCTTGTCAGAAGCTGACTAGGAAGGTTACAAATGATCACATGACCCTGGGACACTCACAACTGTCATTAAATATATGCCAATTGCCCAAATTTTAATCATGTGAAAAGTCTGAAGTGCGAAAAACCGGTCATAAGTCACTTTTTTTCATTGGCATTGTAACTTCAGTCACTAAACAAATGGTTGTAAATGGAGGACTCCCTGTACTGTAATCACTTGAATCGTGTTTAAGAGATCAGTGACAGGTTTCAACACCAAATGCTAATGGTAGAAATAGAAGGATTTTGTTCAACTAAGGACAGGTTCTGAGGAAAAGGGGTTTAAGTAAACTGTGGTCACAGGCAACAAGAGTGAATACTGAATGCATTAATGACACACACACCCCGCGCTCCCATTGACCATTAAAATTAGCTACTTAGGTTGCAGTATAGTCAGCACTGGTCTGTGTTGAAAAAAGATCAGAATAGTTCACAAGGGATTTAGAAGCCAAAAAGCTACTTGCAATATAAGCTGCAGTCACAGCTGGCAGTAAGGGGGGTCAGACTCCAGGGTGCAGTCCATAAAATACAGCAAGATCAGAAGACTGGAGGGCAGAAAATGAAACTTCTAAAGCAATGTCATTTCATCCTTCATTTAAAGTCACCTGAGCTGTTAAGCAGAGATACTGACAATCCAGTCTGGTTTAAGAGTTGGGAACCCTTAAAAAGATGCATTGTGCATTACCTACAGAAATCCCTCACCTCACTTTTATTCCTCAAAGAGTTATAATTGGTCTCCTTGTCAAATCCTAGACTGACCTATTATTAGCAATCAACCCTTTATTACAGTCATAGACTATTATTAACAGTTGAGGCACTTTCCAAGAGCTTAATTCTTCTGGTTTGCATTTTAAGATACACACAACTGATAAAAAAGACTGATTTGAAAAGTTACCAAACCGCTGCCTTAGTTTCCCTTTAGTGCTTTGTCAAACTCTTTCCTAAAATCACCTTAAAGAAAGCAGACATATTCCTCGAAGCAACTATGAAACAAAGAAGCTGGGTGTGGTTTTTCTTTTGCTAGTTTGATGTGTGCTTCTTTCTCTATATTATATTTAACCAGATCTATCTCCCATTCTGGCACCAGTGTGTGCCTCAAAGGCACACACTGACATCTTATAATCAATGGGCATTTCCTGGACGTAAAGAAAAAATCATACACATAAAGAATTCTAATCTGTTTGATTAAGTAAGTCTCAAAATACATACATAGTTTTTCAACAATGTAAGCAATGTCACAGCCAAAATATTAGCCTTTAAACTCAGCCAAAATACTGAACTGGGAAAGATGTGTCATATTCAGAATCTATGTACATCTTTGCTTCAAATCTGATCAGAATGAAATAATGAGATTAGGAAATGTTTCCTTTTCTTCACTTAGGCTTGTAAATTGAAGCTTCCCTGCCAGAGTCAAATAAGAATGGTTTTAATTATATTATTTTAGCAGAACGAACATATAAAGCTATTGTTTCCAATGGTCTTTCAAGCCTGTAAATGGATAACTGTAGCCCTAGAGTATTTTCAAAAGAAGGGCTTCTAGCACTGTAAATAATAATAATAATAATAATAATAATAATAATAATAATAATATGAACAGGTCAAGATCCTGTGGAACTTTCAGATCCAGACAGACAGACATCTGGCCCACAACATGCCTGACATCACTATTGTAGAAAAGAAAAAAGTCTAGTTCATTGAAGAGAAACAGCTAAAAAAATAAAGTGTAGTGATTTGCAAATTGAAGTTGAGCGATTGTGAAGGAAAAAACTAATGGTTGTAGTAGTTTGCCCTAGTAATAGGATCCCTCGGAGCAGTACCCGAAGGGCTACCTAGATACAATGAAAATTTGAACTTATTAGACCTGAATATTCTGACTGCAAAAACCCACCTTCCTCGGAACTGCCTATATACTCAGTCATTACCTTAACAGCTCTTAAATCCTGTGTTAGGACTTGAACTGTAAAGTTTTTACCAGTCCCAGACTGTGAATCAAATTGAAGATTTAAGTTTTAAATAATAATAAATTCACTGACATATTGCAATGCACTTTAGGGAGGAAACACCTGAGGTTGTTGTAGCTGGAGTTGGTATACAACTCTTTGCCTAACTGGCTTGTTCTGACTGATAAAGCTGCTTGAATGAACAGTGAAACATCTCAAACTAACAATAAAAATTAGTCCAACTGCAATGACCCAACTTTCAGACAACTCTACATGGATGACTGAGAATCTTCATCAACATACTGTGAAGGGTAATATATCTATATCACAATAGATAATCAGAGAGAGAGATGAAAACAACAGTGTGGATACATGGGTTAGATGATGACATTTGCAATATCTCCCTTATGCATACACAACCTTAGATAAAATTCCATGAATGGAACAGGGTGACAGTATACCATAATCAAAATATCAAATGAAACCTTTCCTGAGATACTGGGGAAATGGTCTAGTGGTTAAGGCACCAAGTTAGAGAAGACCATTAGTTCTTGTCCTGCCTTAGCCATAAAAGCCAGTTGGGTGACCCTTGGGCCAGTCAGTCTCTCTCTCTCTCTCTCTCTCTCTCTCTCTCTCTCTCAGCTCAACCCACCTCAGAGGGTTGTTGTTGGAGAAAGGAGGAGGAGGAAAGTGTGGTGGATATGTTTGCCCCCTTTAGTTATTTGTAAAAATAAATAAAGGTGGGATACAAATAAATTAGTAAAAATAAAAATAAATGGTATGTTTGCTGTAATTATTATTATTATTAAAATATCCATTTACTTCTACCAATAAACTCACTGTGCTCTTCCTTCACATCTTGGTCACATAACCCATACTGACAGTACATCTGTATCAGAGACTCCTAGAGCCTCATGGCCGAAACTACAGGAAAGGTATAGAAGAGCACCTGAGCATTTTACCTGTTTTACATTCTTCAGTCATGCCATGAAGTATTCAGCTACTCAACTGCATGTCCAACTCAGTTCCTTTTTGTAGAAGTGGATAATTTAAATCTTTATTAGACCACCTTAAACTAAACTTTTTACTTGTATAAACTTCAGATTTTTTTTAAAAAATCAATTCTGTCTCTTTTGTTTTCACTTTTAAAGTATCTGCCTCCATCGCCAACTTCTATTAAAGTTTTCAGAGAGTTGCCAAGCCACCCCTTCCCACTCCCCATGCACCATTTATTCTCCCTTTTAAGCTACTCTGCACATCTTTCCCAATGCACATTCTTTAACAAGCTCTTATCTCATAAATTAGGGAAGAGAGCAAGCGGGATCCCAAATAGCTAAGCTCTGTTGTAACTGTTTCCCTTGTGTGAGTGTTAGATGGAGAGGAAGGTAGGGTTACCAGCAGATGCCAGCCAAGGGTCAGACGCTTTTCCCCTGACACTCCCCCCGCAATACTCCCCAACTTCTCTTTGATATAAAATACAAGCCCTCTATGTAAACACTCTCGAAACACAGCAGACAGAGGAAAAATAACCGTATTCTTACCTGCTTCATGAAATCTTTAATAAATACAACTTTTTTTCTTACTTTTACAAACATACTTTATTTTGTGGTTCTTTTCATCCTAAGAGAAGTTAGGCCGCTGGCCAGCAAGTACTACCCAAACTTTTGATGGCCTGCAATGGAGAAGCCATGGGCAGCACAGTCTTTCACTATCCTTACAAAGAATAGTTTCCCACAGAAAATTGAAAAATCAGAAGATCTGAAACAATCTTTTCGTTTTTTACTCCATACTTAAAAAGCAAAAGGCAAAGGCACATGCCACATGAGCTGTTCCACCCTATTAAAAGCTATTCCAATATATTTACTGCTCAGGAAATTTCTTGGCTTCCATGTTTTTATCACCAAATTCTCATTTTCATCCTGTTTCACCATTTCTGCTCGGACAAGTCATTGCTCACTTGCAATGAGTGAGGAAGAAATTGAACTCTAGCAAGCTTAACTGTAATATCGTCTGTCAGAAAGGAGAGGAGTATTTATTCCAAGTTTTATGACTTCTGTTTGATACTTATCCTTTAATGTTTATAAATATTTCTAGCAACAATTCAGTAAGATTTGTTGGGATCAGGGATTTATTTAATTCATGTTCTGTAATAAAAACATAAAAAGAAATTAAAAACAAAATGAAAGCAGTAGAGCACTTGTCTTTCATAAATTAAGTCAGATCCCAGAAGTGAAGCAGAATTTGTTTATAGAACCTGTGGCTTTTGGGATTGAATATATTCAGTATTGAAAATATTCAGTAGCTGCAGCATCAGGAAAACTGATAGAAACCTTTATATTAACATTTGGTCTACCAAATGTTTAGCTTTTAAACAGCTACAGGAATGCCATTCTCTTTGAATATTATCACTTTCAAGAATGGAGGACAGTGGTGAAATCCAAATTTTTTTACTACCTGTTCTGTGGGTGTGGCTTGGTGGGCATGGCAGGGGAAGGATACTGCAAAATCTCCATTCCCATCCCATTCCAGAGGAAGGATACTGCAAAATCGCCATTCCCTCCCCACTCCTGGGGGAAGGATATTGCAAAATCACCATTCCCACCCCACTCTGGGGCCAGCCAGAGGTGGTATTTGCCGGTTCTCCGAACTACTCAAAATACCGCTACCAGTTCTCCAGAACCTGTCAGAACTGGCTGGATTTCACTTCTGATGGAGGGGAAAGATGTTAGTGTTAATAAACCTCTTGTCGCAAATAGTTCTCAAGTTTGAATGTCCATTTGTTTCTTTAAATAAAGAATGATAGAACCAGAATGCCTCAGCAAGTGTTATCTTCCAGATGTTGTTCATCAGCAATGCCTGTCATCACTTATTATGGGAACTGAAATTCAACAATTTTTAGAGAGCTGCATACTGCCCATCCCATTTCTAAATTTCCATATACTGTACAGTTAAGCATTAAACTTTTCTATTTAAAATTTAGAATTCCCTCCAAAACTCCCAAAGAAGTGCTAGATATCTTTTTGCCCATCCATCTAAATAATTTGTTTCCCATAATATATGCCAGAAATGTTGATCACCAGTTTTCAAAGGATACACGGATACAGAAAATATGCTTAAAAATTAAATAGTATAGAATAAACAGATCTGTTTAACTCAAAATGTGTTGTTAAACAATGCAATGCAATCACTGAATACCTGAAATTATTTCTACCTACTCTAACTTGAGAAATATATATATAAACTTTGTCATTGTACGTATATACACAGTATACCCATACAACAAAATTCACATAACACCCAGAGACCAAGCCCAACACACATGACAATTCACTATTAATGAAAATAAGTTTTTTTTAAAAAAGACCTATAAGTACATTAACATGCAGCTAGTTTGAAATCACCAGAATATTTTCTGTACACAGCCTATGGCTGGTCTTGAAAGTTTGACACCAGGAGTAGCAATGAAGATGAAACCAATAGAAAAGTAACAACCAAGAATTGAAAGAAAGCTCAGAAATCCATTGTAGCAATATGGATTCTCTAAAAACATGAAGTGATAAAGTAGAAACTACTTTGACCAGTAGCTTGTTGTCTTCCTCAGATTCTCAGCAGAGAAAGAGATTATTCTGTCCTGATTTCAATGGCATTGTTATGGAAACAACAGTACTGTAGACTTCGTCTTTTAAATTGATATATTCTTTCTTTCGTAATTAGTTATTTCTGTAGCACAGAAGAATGCATCATTCCATACAATGCAATTCCCTCATGATAAATGCTGGAGATAACTAGACGTTTTAGGGAAGAAATAAACTTTTCAAGTAATTCACAATCACTGAGGAATGATTCACTTGCCAGAATGTGGAGAACAGGATTTGTTCTATATTTTTAAAAAGCCAAATAAATAATATTTTTTTAAAAAATACTGTATTCAAACAGAAATGTAAGAAGATGGATAAAACTGTTTTTGGCCAGTCAATTAGTAGTTTATCATCTTATAATCACAGAACTGGAATGATATTGTAAATTACCTAATCCAACCCTCCTTGATGTGTAATCCTTGACTTGGTCTGTTGTGTGGATGTTTGGGTGGTTTAGGGGTGGAGAATTGTGGTGAGTGGGAGTGTGTTTGGGGATTGTTATGTGTGTTGGACCTGGTCTTTGGGTGTTAAGTGAATTTCGTTGTATGGATATACTGTGTATACACGTACAATGACAATAAAGTTCTTTCTTTCTTCCTTCCTTCCTTCCTTCCTTCCTTCCTTCCTTCCTCCCTCCCTCCCTCCCTCCCTTCCTTCCTTCCTTTAATCTATAATACAGAATAAAATTACCATCATTTTTTCCTAATAATATCTAGCCACTGTTTAAATCCCTCCCACAGGGGAAAGCCTTACAAGGTAGAACAAAGAAAAGGAAACATATCAATCAATTTGTATCTTACTAAGGAGATAGGCATATTCAATTATCTTTGTTTGCTCTACATGTTGGAAAAAACTAGTCAACTTTGTTTGCTCAAGCGATTGTAGTTACTTTTCCATTTGTAATCCCAATTTCCTTTAAAAGATTGTCAAAAATCTCTGCAATTCAAATATTTGTGGCAGATTTTAATTAAAGCTGAAAACTGTCCTTGCAAACTTAAATTTGCTAAATATCACTCAAGATGATCAGATGTACAGCAAATCACCAATTCACAGATCTCACTTAGAGCAGCAGTGCTTCCCCATATTTGCCTTAAATATGTCTGTCCAATTACTGAAAGGAGAACGGGACAAATGTATGAATTTGCAAGGCAGCTAGCTCATGGTCTTTCTATACGGAAAGACCTCACATGACTGAGTAAACCCAAACAGAAAATAAAAGAGGGTGAAATTAATAAAGGGGATCTACTGATAAATTATTTCAATTTGGAAACGTTTGAGAAGATGACTGTGTAATGGGCGAGTGCCACATTGTCCGATCTTGAAAGGCAATTTTTATACTATGATAAATAATTGCGGATAACCCTTCCTAGAATTTTTATCCATAATGACAAGCAAAGTGCAAACTGTTCCTGTCATCATTTATAAAACCACACAATTTTAAGGCCATAATGTGCTTTAAAAATCTGAGCTCTAATCTGCAGGTAAAAAAGGTACCAAATTTTGGGGGTGTATTTTGGAACTTAACATTTTTGCTTTATCTGCAAGTATATATGGTAGGTCATTATAACTGACGTGTATCATTCAGCAGGAGTAGCATAAAGTTTGATTTTAATTGACAGTTGCCATTTGTGCATATTTTCCTTCCAAATTAATTCAGAATAATTTCACAATTCAACTCAGTCTGAACTTCGATCATAAATTTTGTACACAGCAAATCAAAAGCTGATGAGAAGTTATTCCGAATGTTCTAATTTCAAAAGCAATCAGAAATCCCATAAAAAGAAACTAAGACAAGGAAGAGAAGAATATATTGAAACAAGGTGATAATCCATATCAACAGTATCTTTTTCACAACTATTTCTTTCCACTCTCATCTAACGAATCCCCAAACAAAAAATACATTACGTGAGAATTAAACAGAATTACCTTGTTTTCCAATAGCTACCTATTTCCCTTAAAGTGAAAATAAAACAACTCAGTGACTACAGGAGCTAAATAAGTCATACTTCTCATAGTCTTGTTACAAAAGTAAAAGAAACAGCTATCTCTTTTTCACACTGTACAGGTTAATAACTTTGGACAAAGTTATTAACTTTGGACAAGTCTCCATCAAACATACATGGGTAACAAATGAGCCAAAAAAATTAATCCAAAAACTAAGACTATAGTCAGATACTCAGAAATAAGCCCAGAGAAACTGAAAAGACTTAGACTTCCAAATAAGCAAGTATAAATTTACAGTTAGGACAGTGGGACAGATACAAGATTGCCAGCATGCCAAAACTTTTACTTTTGCATCTCAAGGGGAAAAAATTATACTGATGAAGTTCAAAAGTAGTGCATCATTTTGATTTTAGTTTAAGGGTGACCTGCCAGATTTCTCCTTTCAAAATCAGTCAGTTACCTCTAGAGCACAGGTGTCAAACTCGCTGTGTCACGTTGCCATCACGTGACATTTTGCGATATTTTTTCCCTTCGTGGAGCTGGGGTGGGCATGGCCTGCATGTGACGCATCCATCCACCAGTTTGACACCCCTGCTCTAGAATACACCATTTAAAAATGCAGGTGGGAAAATTAGGATGTTATGAAGGATGTACCTTGAGAACTATGGAAATTGGGAATTTTACTCCATATAGTATAACAACAAGAGACTCTGAATAACTATAAAACCACCAGATTAATAAAGTTACTTGGGGATTAGTTAGATAATTCGTCATCCCTTATATTTTAAAGCATTTTGAACAATGAAATAAAGCATGAGAACAGTCCAAAATGCTTTTAAATTTGTAATGACTGGAGATTCTTTTTTAAAAAATAATTAAGATTTTTTTGCTTAATATAAAATATAAATAAAGACAATGGAAGAAGGGGGAAAGGAAAGGGGGGAAAAGAAAAAGTGGATAAATCGAGGAAAGAAAAATAAAAGAAGGAAAGCAGTGACTTCCAATTTCTTTCAGTGCCGTAAGATATATAGTATAGTTATAGTATCAACTTTTTACTTATTTAAAATAGTAAATTAGCCATTTCTGTAATCATGATCTCCTTAACCATCAAAACCCAAAATCAGTTTCATTTGTTTTCCTCTTTTGAGCAAAAAGTCTAAAATCAGTTTCCAAGTGGAAGCCGCACCACGTAAATTTGTTTCCCTAATTAATGCAAGTTGACTTTGCCATCTCTGTCAGTTCCATCATCTTTTCAATTCATTCCTACATTGTGGGAATTAACAGTTCTTTCCATTTTTGAGCATTTAGGTTTCATGCTACAGAAAATGTATACAATAATAAAATACCAATCTTTTCCCCATTTATTTCTCCAATAGTACTTTTTTAAAAAACTTTCTGGTTTCCATTGTAAGTCCATTTTAAGGATCTGAATTAAAACATGGATCTGTTCCCAATATTTCTTTGCCTTATCACACATCCAACACATATGATTAAAAAATACCTTCCTTATAGTTACATATTCAGCAAACATTCAAAACACTTTTGTGCATTTTAGATAATTGATCTAGTGTTAATACCACTAGTACACCATTTCATAAAAAATTTAAGATTATAATTCAATGTATATTTCCATCCATTGGTCTACAATTTTTTCCACTGGTCCAGCATTATATTATAGCCAAAATTTCTTCCCCATTAAATCACACAATGCTTAACATATTCACTTTCTAAATTTAATCTCAGCAGCATTTTATATACATTAACTATAAGGTGTTCATCATTAGCACACTACAATTGCAAAGTAATTTTTAACAGCTTCAAAACCAAATAGTTTTTCATCTGAAATAAATCTTTCTTTCAATTATAAATAGAAATACAAAACCTGTGGCATGTATGTCCTTCTAATTCCAAGTCTTTTTGTGACTGGGGATTCTTTTAAGTAATTCTGCACCACACAAGTATGAGTAGATTTGAATTAGAGGACAAAGAGTTGGATTTGATGAAGTGGTATCTTACAATATTGTTAATTATTATGTTATATTTTTAGCTAATCATTACTAATTTTGTTGTAATATTTTGCACCTTAAGCTCAAGCCACACTTTAGCATAGGCAGCAAACAATTGTATACAAAGAACATTAAGTTGTAAACTATTGGATACGAAAAACTTAAGTCGCAAACAATTGTATACAAAGAACATAAGTTGAAAGATATTAGATGTGATTTGTTTGATCTGCAAACAATTCCTTTTTCAATTTATTACTATTTCTAAAAATTGCTCTAGCTCATTTGCCACATCATCATTACATGAGGAAGTTGACAAGAAAAAAAGTATTGCGGAGGAATGTAAAAATTATCAAACCCTGGATTTCATCAATGCATTACGCAATACAGCCAGTCCACAACTAAAGTGTGCAGGATATGACTTAAAAATTATTCACATAGGATTTCACTTTGGAATGCCTTTCCCCACACACTTTACTATTTATTCATTAGTAAAGTGGCTTGATTTGAAGTGCTAGTTTTCAATACTTCTGAAATGGAATCAAGATCCGTGATATAAGTCATATTTCCCCTGAACCCACAAATACAAAAGTGCTGCTAAGAAAAGATGCTTCACAGCACCTTACAAAGGAAAAATCACAGGAAAATTTGGGAACTATTGAGAAGAAAATAAATAAAGATAAGAACTATAGCAAAGCAAATTTTGAAACACAACGCAAAAGTAACTTAGAGACAAAGACCTACAATAAATTCAACAAGAACATGCTGACTTAATTCAATATAAGTTTTTATTAAGTTCATAATGACGTTTAACACTCTGCAGGGAGTTTTTAAGTTTTTCAAGGAGTGAAATAATACAGTCCCGCTCTGGGGCTAATAGCAATTTGTCCATAAGGGAAGAGGCAATTTCAATAAGGAAAACAATACTAGAATCAGACTCTCCTATTTTGACTTTTATTTTTCCAAAAGTATTGAGATTCCTGTAGCTGTTTTTTAAAAAGACCATGTTCAATTTATTTACATTAAAATAAAACCAAATTGCCATATATTAGGTAATGTAAATATTGAACACTCAAATAACTCATAACTGGTCTTATGAATAAGTTTATACAATATTTTTCAGAAGGTAAAAACAAAGTGTTGTGGCTTTTTAAAGATTAAAAAAAATAAAACATCAGAAAAGCTAACATTCTTATGCCATAATGTATTAATACTGTATTGATACTGAGGGTGCTGCAAGACACCCTCAGTATTTTTTGCTCCCAGAATTAACATTTTAAAATGTCTACTCATATTTTGTGAGTATGCATAAAATGTGAATGAAACAGATATATTTGTTTTGTGTATCTCAGAGAGGCAGAACTGGCTGAAGGTCCATTTATGAATACAACAGGTACAACGTGCTGTTGAGGAAAGGATCAAATCCCTGAATTTTTCTGGGCACGGGGTTCCATACAATTTAAAGTTCTGCAATAAAAAACAATATCCATCACAGGATATGATGATGCCATGGTAACAAAACGGAAACCATGTAGGGACACATCTGTTCCGCTTAGCCGGCTTGGCCTAATCTCCTTGGAAGTGTTTTTAATTTTGGGGTTTTAAATCTGTTTTGGGGGGTCTTAAAGTTTGGGCCAACCTATTTAATATTTTTAATATGGTTTTAATTTTTGTATTATGTGTATTTATCTGGCTGTTCACCGCCCTGAGTCCCGCTGGGAGAAGGGCAGTATACAAATTTAAATAAATACATACATACATACATACATACATACATACATACATACATACTCCCTACACTACAGGCCTTTGCCATGTTGAATAGGACACACAGAGGACAGGAACAGAATCCTCATTAGTATATAATCTTTTACAGAAGATTAAGGGACTTCTCAAAGCCTAGTAAGGACTGGATAAGGTTGACATGTGACAAATGACCTGAGGCTCACTTGAGAATGACTGTGGGATTTTAGAATGAATATAGGATCGATGTGTTGCACAAGGGATTTCTGCCAGCAGTTATGTATTACAGGAGAAAGTAAAGGGTAACTTTGCACTGTGGGATTCTATTCCGACATGGGTTCTCTAACCAATTATTAACAATTAGAGGCATCCAGGACGACATAATAAAAGATTCTAGAAATTTAGAGAAAGATGGTGGAAGGAACACACAACCACTTTTGACTCTGCTCTATAGTTTATTACTGATTTAAGTATTGTGAATTTTGGAAACTCCAACCTCCACACACCCCTCCCCCGGTTGCTTTATACCTGTGTGACTCGTATCTTAGTTCAGCCGTGTCCCTCCAAGCTTTCATCTGCAATTTGGACACGGAAGCCAGCATTATTAACAAGACCAACACAAGCCAAGCTCAGGATCGCTCGTAACACGTGACCCTGATCACACTCTAACGCGAGGTGAGCTTGGAGTGGCAGAAGAAAGTAAACGAAGAACCGAGGCGTGCAATTTGAGGATACGAGCGGGGCTTGGGGGTACCGGGAGGGGAAAGAGAACCGTTCAAAAAGCCACACGAGAGGCGGAGTTTGGGGGAGTTATCTGGAGTCCCCCCCGACACCGTCCTCGGCGAGCCCTCCTGGTGCTGCTTCGACGCCGTTTCAGCCTCCGAAACGACTGTCAAGTCTGAATCCCCTTCTCGCAGGCTTCCTTCGCGCGAAGCCGCTCGTTTCTGCCTTTCCCACCACACACCTGCGGTGCTCGAGGCGACGCGCGTTACCCGAGGCGGCGGGGCGGCCGTCCTCACGTGCCGCTGAACCCCTCCTCCCCAAATCCAAGAGTAGCGGAGAAAGAAACCGGGCTGGCTTCACCCCTTCTCCCCGCCCTGTGCAACGTGCCCGGGCTTCGCGCTCGCCTTTACCTTCGAAGAAGCGCTGCAGAGCCTCGGTCTCGTCCACCACCTCCATAGCTGGGCCATGCATCAAGCGGTCGGGCTAGTCGCCGAGCCCGCACAGGGGCATCCCCCCGGCCAGGGCGCCTCGAGCGCGCAACACCGGCGGCGCGCGCCCCGGAGCCCTTTTCGCCCTGGGACTTCGCACTAGGCTCCCCGGACTCTGGCCCCGAGCTGGGGCGTGCCTCCGTCGCCTGAGCAGAAGCCACACGCTTTCCTCCGGGGCGATTGGCTCCCGGGCTCCCCCAGCCGGCACTTCACGGCGGTCGGCCACCCACCCGCTTCGCCCTCAATTTCTGCTCCGCGGACGCCCCAGCCTCCCCCCTCACGCCCTCCTTGCCTCTTTTTCTCCGCCTCCTCCCGCCTCCCCTGCTCCTGCTCTCTGCTGGCCAGAGCGGGCATGACGCGAACTTGCCTTGCCCTGCCGTTCGTTTAGTTACTAGAATGGTGAACGAAGTAGCAGAGTTGGAAGGGCTTCTTGGAGGGCTTCTAGGCCAGTGGTAGGCAAACTTGGCTCTTTCACACCCTGTGGACTTCAACTCCCAGAATTCCTAAGACAGCT
>JANHZT010004017.1:43481-53530 GCA_032468215.1 Stegonotus admiraltiensis
TGGCGCACCCACAACTTCTGAAGGCAAGCCGGTCCACTGGTTAATTATTCTCACTGTTAGGAAGTTTCTCCTTAGTTCTAGGTTGCTTCTCTCTCTGATTAAAACCAGTTTCCATCCATTGTTTCTCCTCTTGCCTTCTGGTGCTTTGGAAAATAGGTTGACCCCCCTCAAATGTTGGAACACTGCTATCATGTCAACCTGGTCCTTCTTTTTGGTAGACTAGACATACCCAATTCCTGTAACCATTCTTCGGATGTTTAGCCACCAGCCCTCTAAATCATCTTTGTTGCTCTTTTCTCTTTTCCGGCTGTGCTCCAATCTACCAGCCCAGTCAGAAATTCAGCAGGTGCAGAACTGAAGGAGCATGACTGAAGACAGATTGCAGAGAGTTTTACAAAAATCTGGGTGGAGACCCGACAGGAAGATGGAAATCTCTGCTGCCTACTAGCGATTCTTCGGATATTCCTATAGGCATCCCTATATTTCTGAGTGAATTCGTTCCAACTTTGTCTTGACCCTTTTAACAAGGTTCAGCCTTTAAAATAGCTGCCCAATGCTTATATGAAATCAGCATTTGTTGAGACTGTCTTGGAATTACAGGGAGCCCTCCAGTAAAACTGATACAGGGAGTCCTTGATTTACAACGACAATGGAGCCCAAAATTTCTATTGCTAAGTGAAACAGTTGTTAAATGAATTTTGGCCCATTTTATGACTTTTCTTGCCACAGTTGTTAAGTAAATCACTGCAGGTATTAGATTAGTCACACGGTTGTTAAGTGAATCTGGTTCCCTCATTGACTTTGCTTGTCAGAAGGTTGCAAAGGGTGATCACATCACCCTGAAATACTGCAACAGTCATAAACGTGAGCCGGTTGTCAAGCGTCTCAATTTTGATCACATGACTGTGTAGATGCTGCAATGGTTATAAGTGTGAAAAGCATTCACAAGTCACTTTTTTCAGTGCCATTGTATCTTCAAACGGTCACTAAAGGAATGGTTGTAAGTTGAGGACTACCTGTAGTGAGTTGAAGGAATATTGCATTAAAGTAGATCAGATCAAATTATTGACACTACCCACCCGGCAGCAGCATGTGTATAGTAATGTTAAGCACATTGATATACATAGACTTCCAGTGCTTGCTCCATATAAATAAGCAACACCTGGGCTAAGATTCTAAGAAAACAGAGATGATTGACTGGCTTTTCAGGTCTTCCAACAGTGATTTTTTATTCATATGCTGTTCTTGGTAAAAATAAAATATAGGAGTGGTTCACCATTTATTTGTCACACACAATAACGGACAAATGAACAATGCCTTTGCCACTGTTACTAAAGTGATCATCTACCTCTGACCTGCTATACCACTGCTGCCCTATATAGGTGCCTGCTTGCTTTAGCTGAGCAGTTGGGATGATTTTCCTGCCTTGGATGATTCTGCTGAAAGTATATACTCTTGGCATATACTCCCAACATTTTCACTCATCCCTTCCAGGATGTCAGGTGCCGAAAGACAAGATCCAAATGTGACGGTTTCATTAAGCTGCCCTATTGCTAAAAACCTATGCACAGGAATCTTCTCAACTAATGGTCAGCACCCTGGTTAGAGTTAGATATGCATCAATGGCTGGTTGGATTTGTGGCTATGTAGGGTTTATAAGTCGATCTCCCTTTTCACACCACCTCTAGGTTCTCCCATTTCTTCTCCTACATAGGAACACTCATACGCCAGACTAAGGCAGCACTGGACGACTTTGGAGGGATTTAAAGATCTAGAATTATTTTAATACATACTATGGATGAGGCTCCCAATTTGATTTTTTCACTACAACTTGCATTAATTAGAATCAGTGCAGCCAATTGTAGTTATAGAAGTTATCATAGGAGATAATATGACATGCATTCTTAGTTGGTACATACATTGCACTAAAATAAAACTTTTCAAAGTGTAGTTCAAACCAATTATGCATAACAAGATATGCCAACTCAGACGTGAGGTACATTTGCTAAATTTTTCCCCTCTTAAGTTTCAGAAAACCTCACTGAATTCTTTCATACTTCTGCATAAATATCTCAAAGTGGTACCTACAGAGCAATCGGGAAATTTCCGAACTAGGAAATAACTTCTAGTGAATTATTTCTGAATTAACAGATATTGATCCAATAATATTATGACATTTATGAATATTCATTTTGGGAGAGACCACCACAATATACAAGTGAGACAAATACATAAGGTCTTGGAAAAGACTAAAATGAATAGGTGTAGGCTTACGTTTTTAACCTCCATTCTTAAAACCTGTCAACCTTTTTTTTTTTAGTAAGACATGGAGAGGATTTATGTTTGTGTTTTTCTGCAGATGCGTACACAATCAATAATAATATGCAAACCATACTCACATTCACATAGACACACACAGAGAGTACCGTATCTAAATGAAGTTACAGTTGTCTAACCACAGTTAACCAAAGGCAGAGGCCCTGCCAGAATGAGACTGTGGGCCCATTCTCTTCTGGACAGATAAAGTACACAATGAGGTTTTGTCCAGCCCTGCAAACCAATTCAGAAGGGCAAATTCTCTTCTGTGTGTGTATCCATCTATCTATATAAATATATTTATATTTTCTCTTTCACAGCTGTGCAGTGACAAATTCTTCTTCAGGGAGGTGGCAAAAGAAAAGGAGGGCCTGTGTTTTTTTCTGAGAGTAATGGGGCTATTATTTCAGAGCTGGAAAGTAAAAGCTCAACAGTCTTTTCCAACCTCCCCCCACCCTTCCCAACTCCTTCTCTTAAGACAATTGTTTTCCTTCACCCTTTCCCTCCCTTGTCTATCAAAGAAACACCCTTCAAGCAACCCAGGGAGGAAGGAAAACATTTTTGTTCATTTCTGTCAGCCTGGGCCCTGAAAGCAGCATTTCCCCATAGAAAGGAATGGGGAGCAAAGTAGTGGTTTTATGGACCCAAGTCCTTAATTCTATTGTATCTGGTAAGAATGATTCTTACCTTATAGCTCAAAGTTATAATATCATAAGGTCTGTCCTCTTATTCCTTGGATACAATTTTCTTAGGACATTTAATCAAAAGCAGCCCATGTGCCTCAGCCCATGTTAACTACTGTATTGTAATCAGTGGTGGGTTTCAAATTTTTTTACTACCGGTTCTGTGGGCATGGCTTGGTGGGTGTGGCAGGGAAAGGATACTGTAAAATCTCCATTCCCATCCACTCAAGGGGAAGGTTACTGCAAAATCCCCATTTCCTCCCGATCAGCTGGGACTCTGGAGGCAGAGAATAGATGGGGACGGGGCCAGTCAGCATTTTTACTACCGGTTCTCCGAACTACTCAAAATTTCCGCTACCACTTCTCCAGAACTGGTCAGAACCTGCTGAAACCCACCTCTGGAATAAATGCCAGAAACTCTTGCAGAGAAGTGTACTCTTAGGTTCAATTAGGCTTAGAAAGAAATAAGAAAGAAATAACAAAAGATGAAGACTCTTGGCAATATATATCATGTAATTTCATTCACTAATACATAAAATATGTAAAAAACATGTAAAGCTTCTGAAAGTCAAAATACATATTAAATTGAACAATTTTGTGTGCTTTACTCAAGAGCTAAAGTGATAGCAATAGGAACAGATCTGAAGTTCACCAAGTTGGAGAATATTACTGTCCTTTATTGCTCTTTTCTCACAGTCCTGTTTTTCCCTACCAGATTAGAAGGGAAAGACATAAAATATACTGGTTATTTTCTGCTGATAAGCAAAGCAAGTGATCTCTTACTGTAAGTACTGTATTGAAGGAAAATCATGGACCTTGGTTATATAGTTTGGCTCAACTCAGATGAGTAGTCCATGTATTCCATTAAAATATTTGTGTGGGTATTCCCAGATGACAGGTGGTGATTGGTGCTAGTTTTCCCCCAACTCAAGATCATCTTCTACATACAATAAAGCACATATCCTATTTTAACCTATTGCCTCTGTGATAACTCTGAGTGGAGTTTTGCCTCCGATTTCCAATGTGGAAAAACATTCAACGATCTTTGCTAAATTTGTACCTAAAAGAGTGAATTGGGGAAAACATCACTCTTTGCATCATTAATCGGGAAAAGCATGATAGAAAACTATGTTTCTAATCTAACCTAATTCTGAAATTATTTCAACCTTACAGCTCAGAGTTGAATCTGTTGATCCTGGGCTTTTGTCTGTTTGCTAAATAAACATGCAAATGGAGGTAAAATATATTTTTTTATTCATGTGAATTTTATCTAATTTCAGGAACGGCTGTGACTGGAAAAGGTGAACAGTACCATGGATTTTATGGTATTGTAGGAACTATTAAATACAATATGGTGGAGGTTGAAATTCATAAGCTATATCGCACAGTATAACGGCAACATCATTGCATAAAGGTATAAGGGTTTGAAACTGGCAGAGACTTGAGTTATTAGAAATGTTGATTACAATAAGTTGCTCAAGGTTCCCTTGACATAGCCTATATACTTCTTCATACAATCTCTTTTCCTAAATTGTTCATCGGGTAATATGGGTTAAAAAGATGCATTTTCATCGTTTGATACAGTGGGTAGGCTTAATACTTAATTCATTGACTCCCAGCTCATTGACTTTATTGTCTGTTGAAAGCGTAACTAGAATAGGGTACATATCATGTAATTTGCAACCAGGATCACCTCTTTTTTCAACAGTACCATCAATTATTTTTTGACCACCTCAGAAATTGAGAATGGAAAGAAGAAATAAGATATTTGCAACATTTAGTCTATTCTTTGACAGGCTGATATCTTCCTAAAACTGACTGGATCACCTTTACATCAGGATTCTCTAGATGCCAAATGTAATACTTAAGATTTTCGGAGTTCATACCAACATTTGAAGAAAATAACCTTGTGTGAGTTTTCTGTTTGGAATAATTGCAACATCTGCATGTTACCAAAATGGCATCTAAATGTGGACAATAACTTTCTAAACTGTGTTGATTTGAAATAGGGTAAAATAGTTCAGCATCTCCAATTAACTTCATCTGTTAAGAAACATCGAACTTTAGTAACTGTTATTTCTTTAGACTTAGAAGTCAATGAAAATCATAGTCCTTTATATTAATGTTACCTTGACATTTTCATGAACCGAACTGAAATTAACTGTTATCATGAAGCGAACAACAATTAGATTTTATGAGAGCTCTGTATTTTATGAAATAGACTTTTCCAGGAGCTGAATTTATCTCCTCCTTAGACCAGGTAATGCAGCCTCCCCAGGCTCCTGGGGCAGCCCTCGTTGAGTTTGGTTTCACAGCTTGAACTGTAACTTCAGGAAAACAAGGAGCACATTGTCAGCCCTTTGAGGTAGACAAGGTTAAAAAACAGACATGTCAAATGTATAAGGGTGTGTTTAATTCCTTTTGGAAATGTAAGCAGTCTGAAAGTACTTTTTATCATCTCTGGTGGACATGTAAAAAAGCTAAGAAATATTGGAGTCATGTATGTATTTTAATTCATAGAAATCTCAAATTGAATGTACAATTGAAGCCAAATGCTTTTCTTTTAGGTTTGATGGACAAACAAATTGAGGAAAAACATTGAATTTGTCTTTATATATGACAATAACAGTGAAGCTTCTTTATGCACAGACATAGACAGACTCACAAATACGTATAATGGAAGAATGGATGCTGAAATTAATCAAGTTGAGGAAAATGAATTGAGATTTTTTTTGGTCTAACTTTGTTACTATTTCGAAATGACTTTTTGGATTTTTTGCTTGAATCCGAAAGAAACTTTCTTTGGGATTTGATTATTAGATTTGATTAGAGAAGTACTATGTGTTACGGTTTATTCTAATTGTATATTTATGCTTGCATCTATACCAAAGAAAATTGTTATTTTCTTTTAGTTTTTCCTTTTTGTTTGCATTCCCCAATTTTGATTTCTTGTATCTTATAGATAAAAATATTTTAAAAATAATTGTGTCTGTTTCTTATTGTTTGCATAATTCTGAGAAATGGATTTGAAACTAGATTTTTTTGCACAAAAACTGTATACTGTTATAAGATTTTTGTTTAATAAAATTAAAATTAAAAATGCATCTTTGGTAGTGTTGCCAATAATGTATTTTATCACAAAATGCACCATTTCTGAGTGGCATGGAAGGTAGAAAATGTTATGGAAAATAGAAATCTGAAAAATTTAAAAATACTGTATTTAGATTTTGGTGTCAAAGGGAAAAGATGTTTGTGTATATATTTCAGTCTTAGAGTCAGCAGAGTTTCACACAAGAAAGATTCACTGGAGAAGAGAGGTATAAGCAGAAGCAAGACAATGCACTCTGTGGTATGAGGCATACCTCTATACAACATCTATTTCACAACTTCTGATTTTCACATTTAGTCCCCTTTAATAACTGAAAATAAGAATGATTATTAAACATGCATCTTGCCTTTTCACTGATGTTTCCATATGTTATGGGAATATCAGCCAGAACACTTCAGTCTCCCCTGAAGTTTCTTAGAAGGACTGGTGTCTTGTAAACTGTTGTTAAATTTAGCTTCAAATATTAAACTGGAGAACTGATCCTTTGCCTGGGATCACACAACATATATAAATATAACATGTTAAGTTTGATTAATTTTAAGGTTAGGTTTTTTGTTTCTTTTTCTGATGACTTGGTTTATAGCAAGAACCTAATATGTGGTTGAATGTACTTCATAGCATGTGTGAACTCATTCATTAAATTGCATTAGAAAGTATCTTAGTCTGTTGTAACATGGGGATAGGCACAAGAATTTGCTTTTGAGGAAATCCAAGAATAGGGAGGTACCCAGTTGCCTTTGAAACAGTAGTCTGAATCATCTTTAGTTGTTTACTAACTTTAGTAGTTAATGGTTATTATTGCAGACAAGGGGAGCTTAACATCTGAGGCTCATAAGTTTAGTTTGCATACAGTGATTTTACTTTTTCCATTACCAAGAATCTACAGACATGGCTACGTTCTTGAGTATCATTTGCCGTTTTACTCATTGATGCATACATTTAGAGAATTTCAGTTGTATGCCGATATAATCAGTTCCACTGAACTTTAGGCTTACACACTACAAACCTCAAACTGTAGCTAACAATTTTGGGGACATGCTTAATATTTTATCAGAACTCAGGATATACTAAATAGGTATTTTACTGAAAGATTCACAATTGCCTGGGATTACATATCACCATGCCAAGAACTTTATAAAACACTAGATGTGATTGATCTATCATATTTTTATAGTTCAGGAAAATGCTTTTTTTTTTTACAAATTTTTGAAAGATTGATGTTTGCGGACAACTTCACCAATCAGTACAATGGGTTGAAAAGTACTGTAGTCATGCTGTTTAGCTTGCATATCTGCTTTAGTGCCAACAGAATAAATGACAATATGATTCTTGGAGCCATGCAAGTGTATATTTAAAATAAAGAGTATTACACTGGTCAATTCTATGAAAGTAACTGCACATGGAGCAAGTAATGGCTAGAGAACAGGAAGTAAGGATACCTTGACATAGTAATATATAAATTTAAAACTATGCAGAGCTTATTACTTTCCCTTTTATGAAACCCTCTGCACAATTCTAGTAAAACAAAGCAGACAGTTACATAACGACTCAAATTCCTACTACTGGTTTGCCAAACCGGTAGTAAAAAATGTAAAAAAAAAAGTTTCGATGATCAGCTGAGCCATGCGTGATCGTCAGAACTTTTAAAAAAAACTTTTAAAGCATTTTTTACTACCAGTTCTCTGGAACCAGTAGTTAAAAATGCTTTAAAAAGTTTTTTAAAAAAAGTTCCGACGATCGTGCGTCGCTCAGCTGATCATTGGAACTTTTTTTTTTTTACTTTTTAGGCATTTTTTTACTACCAGCTCGGGCAAATAGGTACCAAAAAAATGCTTTTAAAAAGTAAAAAAAAGGCTCCGATGTTCACAGCATTAAAGCATTTTTTACTACCTATCCGTCTGAGCTGGTAGTAAAAAATGCTTTTAAAAAGAGGTTCCCACACGCTCCACAGCTGATCACGCGCCCCCGCACTGTTCTACTTACCTTCCCACGCCTCCTGTTGGTGCGCACTGTACGTGTGCATGCACAGCTCATGTTTGGTGCACAATGTGCATGCATGCACACAGCGCACATTTGGCACAGGGCGCGCATGCTTGGCCAGCAAACTGGTAGTAAACCAGTTCAGATTTCACCACTGATTCATAATAATAATTGTGAAGTTCCATTTTAATGTGCAACAGTAGAATGACATTCTTCAAGGTAGCATTATTGTTTTATTAAAATGTAATGTTATTACCTGTTTAATATGTCAATAACTCTCAATATTCTGCACTTTATCCTAGCATTTCTATAATACCGGCAAAAACCACTGGCTTCTTCTCAAGTGTGTATGTATTCATGAGGCTTCTTTTCTCTGCTGATGACCCTTGGCTATTTATTACGCATTCTGGATTAAACTAGTACCTTATAATTTTAACTTCCTTTTACTTAATCATGTATGCTACTTTCAATGCGTTTGGAAAAGAACAAGATTAGAAATGTTAGGAACATTTTCAAGATGAATATCACTCTTTACAAGTCTCTTCTTGGTATTTCTGTAGTTGCAAAAGATACTTACCAGAACAAATAACTTGATCACTCAGACAGGATACACTGTCATCCTTATTTGTTTATTCCACTTGCTGTTCCTCACATTTTTTGCATTCTCTCTCCAATGTGAATAGGTCACTTTTGTTAACACAAACCAGATGGGAGGTTAGGTAACTGTATTGCTTAATTTTGTATCAGCCCTTCACAGATTGATGCTCTCCCATAAGCTCCATTTTACCTGTGGTGATGCCAGCTGGGTATTCTGGGTGGTAAAGTCAAATCTCATGCCACCTGGCTGGAACATGCAATCTCACAAGAAAGCTTCCTTTAGTTGAGGTAGTAATTTTTGGGAAGTGAAACTGTCTTCCATGTCTGTCCAGTGAAATGACATGAACTGTATCTGGTGTGAGCCAAGTAAGAGTATGGATGATGGGACAGATGTTTTGCCTGGCTCATATAAGATGTCGTTTCTGTAGTAATAGGCAGTTATTACTCTACTCCAAGATTATTCCTTTGTTCCAGTTGATAGTATTCTGAGTTATAAAGTGCCATGAGGTAATTAACTGAAAGTGGTGGCATAATGTACTGTAAATCAGTAAATAAATGAAATTTAAATTTGTGAACAAATAATTGGCTTCTCAATTAGATTTACAGATTTTTTGGGGGGTAGAAGCTCTGATACATCTTTCCTCTTCTATTCTGATTTCTAAAGAAATGAGATTGTATTACCAAACACCGTTTTTTTAAATTTCCTCCCTACGAACCATTTTTCTCTTTATTTATTTATTTTTCCTCTTTATATAAGAAGTGCAAAAGTGTGGCCCATTTCAACCCATAAAATTCACTTTTACAGCCTCCCTGTTCTTCTAAAAGTTATATTGATTTAATTTTTGTCTTATCATTATCTACTTAGTTTGATTGTAATCCTCCCAATTCTTACATATTTTTCATTTGTATCAATAAAGGTGCTCCCATGTTCATTGAAACCAATGTATCGGATAGCTAGTCAGGAACATAGATCCAGTTTGGTAACCGTGAGGCAGTGAATTCTACTCCCGTCTTGGTCATAAAGCTAGCTGAGGGACCTTGGATTACTCATTCTCTCAGCCTTAGGAAGGAAGCAAGGGCAAACCACTTCCAAAATACCTTGTCAACAGAATTGCAGGGCCTTGTTCAGACAATTGCCAGGAGTCACAATGACTCTAAGGCATCACAGATAGATAATCAGGACACAGATACTGTATCTACTAGGGCAGCAAAACTGTAAAGCTTTGAGCAATTGTGAAACAGAACCTAATCAATTACTTAAAAAAAAATTATATAGTGCTTTTATGATTGTATGTTTCTTCACTTGAAAATAATATTTTCCTATTCACTCATTGAAATAAACCTCAAACACTACCATCTGCATT